>JACXIX010000010.1:1468389-1661828 GCA_014737535.1 Bombus cullumanus | reverse complement strand
CCTTTATCACCGTTACGCGATAATTCCGAACAGTATAAAATATCGAAGGTTTTAATGAAATATTTATAATACGATAGAAATGTGAATTGTATGAAACGTGACACCCGTTATAATCACACAACCGTGATATCGTTTATCATCGTCGTCGTAGAATATTTAATTGCAAAATCCATTACGATTGCTCCAAATGAGGCGAAGAATTTGTACAAAGATCAATAGGCGTGCAATAGGTGAACGAAAGAAAACTGTCGGAAAACTGCGGATAGATTGCTTATATTTCCGTGACGTTTTCAAAGAATACAAAGTTGAAGTAGCACAATGCATTTGCCTACTTTGCATATACATTTCTTACGTGTAGGTTGGATGTTATTTACAGAATCTGCAAAGCTCAGGATGTGCCCATCAATTTTTAGACGAATAGTTAAAAGTAAAATTTCTAAGAATATTTATAGCCACAAAAATTTTTAAAACAGTCAGAAACCGCGGTTAGATTGCTTTTATTTGTGTGATGTGTTTAAAAAATACAAAGTTGAAGTAGAACAATGCATTTGCCTACTTTGCATATACATTTCTTACGTGTAGGTTCAATGTTATTTACAGAATCTGCAAAGCTCGGGATGTGTCCATCAATCTTTAGACGAATTGTCAAAAGTAAAATATCTTTGAATGTGTTGAATACCATACACTTTTTAATAAAATTTCTAAAAACATTTATAGCCACAAAAATTAAAAAAACCGTCAGAAACTTTTATTTCTGCGATTTTTTCAAAGAATACAAAGTTGAAGTAGCACAATGTATTTGCCTACTTTGCATATACATTTGTTATATGTAAGTTCAATGTTATTTACAGAATCTGCAAAGCTCAGGATGAGCCCATCAATTTTTAGACGAATAGTTAAAAGTAAAATTTCTAAGAATATTTATAGCCACAAAAATTTAAAAAACCGTCAGAAACTTCATATAAATTGCTTATATTTCTGTGATGTGTTTAAAAAATACAAAGTTAAAGTAGCACAATGTATTTGCCTACTTTGCATATACATTTCTTATGTGTAGGTTCAATGTTATTTACAAAATCTGCAAAGCTCAGGATGTGCCCATCAATTTTTAGACAAATAGTCAAAAGTAAAATATCGTTGAATGTGTTGAATACCATACACTTTTTAATAAAATTTCTAAAAACATTCATAGCCACAAAAATTTAAAAAACAATCAGAAACTGCAGTTAGATTGCTTTTATTTCTGTGATGTTTTCAGAGTTAAAGTAGCACAATGCATTTGCCTACTTTGCATATACATTTGTTATATGTAAGTTCAATGTTATTTACAGAATCTGCAAAGCTCAGGATGTGTCCATCAATCTTTAGACGAATAGTCAAAAGTAAAATAACTATGAATCTGTTGAATACCAGTTTTTAATAAAATTTCTAAGAACATTTATAGTCACAAAAATTTAAAAAACGCAAAATGCTTAGAAATTCTTCGATCAATCGTTAGAAGTAGCGTTTCTTATTCGCATTAATCGACGAACGAAGAATTAGAAAATTTGAAGCGACTCGGTTTCGTGTTCGTGAATTCGCGGATTGATCGTCGAAAGTAAAATAACTCTACGATTATGTTGAATATTGAAAATATAAAATTAATATCGAGAAATGTGCTCTACTGGTAAGGTTTCCTGCATTTTCCCCGATGATCTTTCAGCGTACCTCTGGGACACTTGAAACCACGAAACAAACTGAACGGACCGATTAGGTGCTTCTTTCTTCGAATCCAACGATCCATCATTTTTCCCACCCGATCAGTTTTCTTCTTATAGGAATTTCCATCCTCCAACGATTCCACGTTATCGACGCCCGTTACCAAGGTATTCATCCCGTTCGTCCGATGCCGATCTTCCTCCGTGTAACGTTTGGACGATCGATTTCTGATTTCTGACAGTGCAAATAATGGAGAGACGTCCTCTTGCCGAGAGGAGTATTTTTCCAATTTATCGTCGATCGTCTGAGCAGCGGACGACGTTAGTGACAGTTGCACGACAAGAAGAACGAAAAACACGGACACGTTGATCGGACACGATACTTGAAATGATCGATTCTTCATGATACTTTTTTTGACAAGTGGATCGATATAATCTTGGAATTTCCGCAAGATTTTTCTTCTAAATTCTCATCCACTGAACGATCTTTATTATTCCTCGCTACTTAGCCTTTTTTACGATCGACCGTCGTTAAATTAAAAGTCCACGAGCTACGTAACGAGATGCTTAAGAGTCTGACGATACACAGCGTTGAATAGGAAAACAGACGCACGACTGATCACCGTCGAGTGAAGAACGTAATTCAAGCGTTTCGCCTTTTGTATATCCAACTTGTAACCGCAATATTCCCGCCAAAAAGCAATTTTTATTTTTCCCTATGTACGCAGCTTCCTCTTACTTCACTCGTCTGTCCGAGTATTTCTGATTTCGTTTGATTTTAACTTCGCCAACAGGATGCAGCGGTAAATGGGTGACGATAAGGGGAGAAAAAAGAAGAGAAATGAAGAGAAATACGCTTTATGATATCAGTTACGGAACAATGAATGGATCATACTTTGCTTAGAGCGAGCTTACAGGTAGCTTTGTGAACTTACTTAAAAAACGAAAAACGCGGAGAAAGTCGATTGAAAGTCTCTCGAGGTCGTATCGTCCATGGCAAAACATTTTTATTCGCCACGTGATCATGTTAGACGACGAGACCTATGTAACACAGATAACGCATTTTTTAAATGTTCGAATATTTTCCGACTCATCGGAACGTGGCGTTAGTCAGAAAGTACACGAAGAAGAATGTGGATAAATAAAGAAAAAGCTGTTGGAAAATACAGCGGAGGACTTACCATATAGTTCTGCATCTTCCCAAAAGATCCCTTCGTTTACCTGCAGGACACCTCGGAGGAGGAGGACCTATTATGTAATTCATGCGACATATTTTAGGTGCATCCAACCTGGGTATTTCGAGGATGTATTCGATCCTTATTTCCAGTCTGGACGTGGGACCTGAAGAATTAGAAAGTTAGGAAGCTTTTCCTACGTGTGTTTTACAAGCTACCATCGAACGATACAATTCTTATGGTGTGTAAATGTTACATAAATTGTCGTGCATAAATTATCCACCTACTGCTGCATTCTCCTTCCGCGAAAGCATACGTTGACGATATGATAATCACGAGGAAGATACAAGCGGTGGAAAATGACATGTCGATCAAGCTGTGGCGATCTGTTTGAAAATTGCGAACCTAAAATGTGTGGCAGAAAGCAAACGACGAGTATATTCGTCAAACACAGAGTACGTGTGACTGTTGTAATGTGCAATTAAATTGCAATGAAGTGACTGTTTTGCTTTCTAATTACTGCGATTTACTGCGATTAAATCGAAATACTAAATTGCAATTTAAACAGTAAATTGTAACTGTTCTTCGCGCATGACGAGTATACTCGTCGTAGCGCCAAAAAAATTGCCATTCCTCGTCACGAGTATACTCGTCAAAAATATTCCCCGGTCTGCTTCGTCAAACGTTTACATTTTACTATCAGGACAATTTGAGTTGCTAACTTAACATTCCAATTACGGTAATGTCGTCCCTAATTATTCCACACTATGTCTGTTACACTAACAGTAAATTGTAACTATTTTTCACGCATGACGAGTATACTCGTCGTAGCGCGAAACATTGCCATTCCTCGTCACGAGTATACTCGTCAAACTTAGAATATGTGTGGCTGTTATAATGTACAATTAAATTGCAATGAAATGACTGTTTTACTTTCTAATTAGCGCGATTTACTGCGATTAAATCGAAATACTAAATTGCAATTTAAACAGTAAATTGTAACTGTCTTTCGCGCATGACGAGTATACTCGTCGTAGCGCGAAACATTGCCATTCCTCGTCACGAGTATACTCGTCAAACTTAGAATATGTGTGGCTGTTGTAATGTTACAATTAAATTGCAATGAAATGACTGTTTTGCTTTCTAATTACTGCGATTTACTGCGATTAAATCAAAATACTAAATTGCAATTTAAACAGTAGATTGTAACTGTTCTTCGCGCATGACGAGTACACTCGTCGTAACGCGAAACATTGCCATTCCTCGTCACAAATATTCCCCGGTCTGCTTCGTCAGACGTTTACATTTTTCGATCAGGGCAATTTGAGTTGCTAACTTAACATTCCAATTACGATAATGTCGTCCCTAATTATTCCACACTATTTCTGTCACACTAACAGTAAATTGTAACTATTTTTCACGCATGACGAGTGTACTCGTCGTAGCGCGAAACATTGCCATTCTTCGTCACGAGTATACTCGTCAAACTTAGAATATGTGTGGCTGTTGTAATGTTACAATTAAATTGCAATGAAATGACTGTTTTACTTTCTAATTAGCGCGATTTACTGCGATTAAATCGAAATACTAAATTGCAATTTAAACAGTAAATTGTAACTGTTTTTCGCGCATGACGAGTATACTCGTCAAAGATATATTCCCCGGTCTGCTTCGTCAGACGTTTACATTTTACGATCAGGGCAATTTGAGTTGCTGACTTAACTTTCCAATTACTATAATAATGTCGTCCCTAAATTATTCCACACTATTTCTGTCGCACTAACGTTATTAACGCGATCGGTACTTACTGTCACGTTAGCGATACTTCGAATTTCTATGAAACCAGCAGAAGTCTGTCCGGATAGTTGGAACTGTGAAAGAAGTTTCACCAGTAGCCGACTACGATTACGCGAAAGATGATCCGATTGACGAAGCGAATGCGTTACCAGGTAACCGAAACGAACAACGCACCTGACCTATAAACCGTATTTATTCTATCAGAAGCGAGATTAGGTTCATAAACAGTTGGTTGTCCCCTTGCGCCGGTCTCCCACATTCGCTTCATCATTTTTCTAACGTTCGCCAACGGTACGACTCGATAAACAAGCGATAAAGATAGCGTTGGTAAATAATAAGCAGCTCGGCGACGTTTTTACAGTCGCAATGAAAAATCCCAGCTTCTCGCTCGCAACGACTCGTTCGTCAAGTTGTTTGGTTCGGGATTATCTTTTATTTCGCGTGCTGATCATCGCACCAGCTCTTGCAGAATAATCCGCCACGGCTATACTACCATTCGTCGATGTCATAAAGAATCGCGTTTGCTTGTTTTGCCGTAAGCAAGTGGTGGAGATTTTTGGATCGAAATCGATTGGAATTCATGGCGAATTGGCAAGTTGAACGGAGGAGACGTATGAGTGTTTCGTATATTCCATTTATTCAAATTGCAACAAGAAATAGAATTCTTATAGGATATGAAATATAGCAAGTTCGTTCATCGCTTTTGCCGATGTGGTTGAATCCAGTTCCTCTTGCTTCGAATTTATCTGCTGGGACCACTGGAACATAGCGAAACTCGGTAACCGTAAGAGCGATTTTAATTAACTTCTGTTTTAATTTTGAGAGTTACTAATTGCTCGCGGGGTTTCGTCTTTGTTTCGTTCATCGGTTAATTCGAATTATTGTTCTAATGGTAGAATGTTTAATTGTTGGAAAGAAAAGTTATGTGAGTTAAATAAAGAACACTTGTCTGTGTACCAATTGCAACAAGCGTTTCAATATATTCGGAAGATAATCAATTCGATTAACAGTATGATAGAAACAAATGTAGTTACGACGCACGAATGTTAATTGCAATGAAAATTGCGAGTAGGAAATTAGAGCACGGAAAAGGTAAGGAAGATATAAACATTGGAACAGTGAACTTACGAGGGTCTGCATCCCCTTGGAGTCTTCACCTGACCAGGTGGACATCTCTGGCGCGGTACGATAATATTCCGTGCCTCCCCTAGTTCCGCATTGTCTTCGACAGCCTCGGAATATGAAGAAACCACCAAAAGTTGGATCAGAACGATGACGAAGAGAACGTTGCTTAAACGCATTATTCCTCTGAACCAGTTTGCCATGACGATTCTTTGAAGTTGGCCTGAGTTTCTGAATTTGCAGCAGCTGAAATTTCTTATATATATTTTCCGTTTCAGTTGATAATTTCAGTGACACCAAACCTGCCACGCTATGTCCATAAAATTGGCAACAAATTCATTTCAATTGGACTAGTTTCAGTCTCTGAACGTGTCACTGTAACGTCACTTACTGGTAGGAAGAAAGGAAGTAGGTTTTTGAGAACTGGAGTTCGACAAACGAGGAAAAAATTACGTTCAGGAAATTGGAAATTCGAGTGACGAGATTTCCCTAGTCAGAAGGCTGAGGATCTTTGTTCTTTTTACATTTACGAGACAAGCGAAGCTTTCGTATTCAATTTTTGGACAAGAAAACAATCGAGATTGTGATAATCTGATTCATTTCTAACGCGTGCAATGTAACGAGGAATGGAATTAAAGCTGGGAAATTAAAGTTTAAGCGTGTACCTACCGATGCTTGAGAGTTAAGGATTCTCTGAGGCTCCAAGCAACTGTTTGATTGAACCTAGGCGAATTCCTATTTATAGGTGGTTTTCCAACGCGTTATATCCGAGCTACGCGGAACAATCGCTCGTAAACAATTTTTCAATTCGAATATGAGTCGTAAATTCGCGATTACCTTGATCGTTTGCTTGCGATAATCACAGGCTCATATTAATATTCCAACGCTCTTTAATAGAAAATAATTTTGGGATTAACGTTGCTGCGAGCTACGAGAGGTGAAAAATTGTGCGAATCGCAGTTTCTCGCCACTTTTCGCCTTTCCATGTAACAAATCTAAAAGATTTTTGTATCTTTCGGCGATTGCCCACTTCCGCACCAAACGATTTCGATTAAATTCTTAGCATGTATATAGCAGACATAAATCCACGGAACGTATTGTTAAAATTTTCATTACAGAGTCAGATAAAATAGACGTGAAAAGCGACCTTCGACATTTTTTTCGCGGCTTGAACCAGTCGCGATCTTCTCAAAGCTTCTTTCAACGTCATCCAGCCAACTAACTCTGGCTTCTCGAAGAAACTCAAGTCGTTTGGTCCCATGTTCAGAAAGTTATTCCATTTCACAGAGTATCCTAATGTTAATGCGAGCCGCTGTATATTCACGCAATATGTCGCGTTTCCTCCAAGTGGCAGAGTCTTAAAATATTGGACGAATATCGTGCGTATTTACATCGCTTTTCTCGAACATCGCGAGCGTTGTCAAATGCTGAAAATTCATCTCGCATTCTGGAAGATCATTTAACTGAAAATCTTCATATATTTCTTGACTGAAAAATTCTTTTCAATTTCGTTCGCCGAAGCTTCTGAACGCTCCGTACCTTCGCTTTCATCGCGCATCTGCTCCGCGTAGATCTGCTCGCGTTACGTTTCTGTGAAGCGAGAAAAGACGATTAACTGTGACGATAGTTTGTTTAACCATACAAAGGGAATTGATGAAGCTTCCACGGATTTCGGTTGGTCGCAGAAATCGTTAGATGATCTTAAGCAGACTTTCTGGTAGCAAAATGGTAAAAAGAAGTGATTTCCATACTCAAATATTGAAATCCTTCTTGATCTGCCATGGAGACGTTTGCGTGGCTTAGCATAATTGTAACTCATTCCACGTACTCTGTGTCTTATATTTAGAAATAGTTGGACTTTTGGATAAGTTCGAGGATAAAACCTAAGCCCAATCGTATCAAAATATTTCTTACTTTTAATATATTGCATATTCCAAGCACGTTCATCTGTAAGTCAGTCAGCAGTTGAATTGCGTGGTTGTAGAAATATTGTAGGTAGAGTTTATAACTAAATCATAACAAATTCCATGTTTGCGTTATCTTGTTTATTGCATTCTTTGTAATTCAATCGACAAGGAACAGGATTCTGAATACATAAAATCAGTGAACTAATAATCGGCCAATTAGTAATCGACGTCCTTTGAAACTTGCAACGTCAATGCTCGTCAAGATTCAAAGCGAAAGTCGATGATCAAAAAGAGGAGGAACAGGAACGAAGATATGCGTGTCAATCATAAATTTTAAGATTTTGAACATTAGAATTTGCCGTGACACATTCGTTTACACGTGAAACATATATGCACAAATCTATCTTCCACTGAAGTGGTTACAGCCATATGTGATATCGCAGAGTTCGTTTCGGGTTCAGAATTCGACGAAGTCACCAAGAACGACTGCACGAGAAGCAAGATGCAGAGGAGACTGATCCCTCGCGTTCCACTTATCAGCCAATTCCTCATGGTACTTTCCGGAAATTCACGCACCTGTTGATTGTAATCGCAATTTCTATCAAATGTCTCTTAACAGGATTGAGAAAAAGTGTGGAAAACCTCTCGCGAGATAAAATAGCGAATTAGGTAAATGGTGTTGGAAACGTCAATGTTCGAATAATAAATTAATTATATCAATAATATTAAATTAATAATAAAATTAAGGACTAAGAAAGACAGATCAGTCTTAAACGTAATATCATTTACTTCTGAGGAGAATAAGATGATATTTTTGAAAATTGCAGTTTTGTTAAACACAAAGACACAAATTGACAATTGAACAAAGTTCTTCGATCTGTTCACTAGACAAGATAATTTCACTCGCTCCGATTTATATTCGGAAAATGAGTGAAAATATCGCAATGATTCGATTATCAACCGATAGACATTCTTTGCACTTGTACGTTAGGTTTGGAGTTTCTCTTTCAGAATGCAATTCGTTCAAGCAATCTGATTCGTTTCTAAGTCGCGCAGTGTCCTAATCGCTAGAATCTTACCTGTGGAGTGTCAATGACAAGATGTTGAACGTTGCTTGAAAGCAACTGATCTTCAGTGGCAGGCCACAAGTAACTGTTTGATTCTGTCTATGCAAATTTCAATTTATAGCAGATTCTCGGACAAGTTATATCCGATTTACGCGAAGCGGTCGCTGACAAACGATTTTCAAATCGCGGACAGCGGTCACGAATTCGAGATTGCGCTAATCGCTTCCCTGCAATGTATTTACGCAATTTGCCAGAATTAGAATTTTGTTACGAACGCAAATGTTTAACAGGAGGATTAAAAAATATTTGCAACTTCGAGCTTTAGTCTCCAAGTGCATTGGAGAAAAATAGGCGGCACGTGCTTCGTAGCAGCGATTTATAGAACACGCGATATATTTATATCATACACGTGATTAATTCATACAACTGATTGATATAATAATCAAATCATATCAACTTCTAGCAGCTTCGATCCTAATCTGAACATTTCCCGAATATTTCACCTTCTTCTTCTTCTAAATCTTCTTCTAAACATTTTCATCCACATTTAAACGAGGTTGATAAGATTATGACACTTTTACTATTATGCTTCCTTTATTACTAATTTACTGCTACTATTAATTTATTTATTGTTATATATGTCGTGTTAGCGTTAGGTTTAGGGACGTGTAACGAATCTTCATCCGGACTGGCCATCGTTGTTGTACGACAGAGATTGTATTTACTGGTATAAATATGATTTTTACAGAGTTCGACAAATAACCGTGGTGATTAGACACTCGAGATGTTAGCGACAATGTTCTTAGGTTCGATAACGAATCCACGGTCAACGGGCTAACTCTTTTGGAGCACGAAGTAACGTTTGCTGTGACGCTCGGTATAATACTGCGCGTAAAGACGATGTGAAAACTCTGCAAGGTGATCGCAAGAATAAAAGACTGATGGAAACTTTCCTCCCCTTACGTTACGTTTCTGTGAAGCGAGAAAAGACGATTAACTGTGACGATAGTTTGTTTAACCATAAAAAGGGAATTGACGAAACTTCCACGAATTTCGGTTGGTCGCAGAAATCGTTAGATGATCTTAAGCAGACTTTCTGGTAGCAAAATGGTAAAAAGAAGTGATTTCCATACTCAAATATTGAAATCCTTCCTGATCTGTCATGGAGACGTTTGCGTGGCTTAGCATAATTGTAACTCGTTCCACATACTCTGTGTTTTATATTTAGAAACAGTTGGACTTTTGGATCAGTTCGAGTATAAAACCCAAGCCCAATCGTATCAAAATATTTCTTACTTTTAATATATTGCATATTCCAAGCACGTTCATCTGTAAGTCAGTCAGCAGTCTGAATTGCGTGGTTGTAGAAATATCGTAGGTAGAGTTTATAACTAAATCATAACAAATTCAGTGTTTGCGTTATCTTGTTTATTGCATTCTTTGTAATTCAATCGGCAAGGAACAGGATTCTGAATACCCAAAATCAGTGAGCTAGTGATCGACCAATTAGTAATCGACGTCCTTTGAATCTTGCAACGTCAATGCTCCTCAAGAAGACCAAAAAGAGGGGGAACAGAAACGCAGATGTTCGTCAGTCATATAAATTTGAGGAATCTTAATGTTTCCTGTTACATGCCGCCGGCTTTGTAACTCTTTTAGCGCGGATTCTAGCAGCTGGACCAGTGACTCCAGCCTTCCGTAACATCATAGAGATCTCATCGGGTTCAGAATTCGACGAAGTAACCAAGAACGACTGCACCAGAAGGAAAATGTAGAGAAGACCGATCGCGCGCGTTCCACTTATCAGCCAAATCTTCATGGTACTTTCCGGGAATTGTTGCACCTGTTGGATGTAAATGCAATTCCTGTTAATTGTCTCTTAACACAGGATCGAGAAAAAGTGTGGAAAACCTCTCACGAGATAAAACAACGAATTAGGTAAATGGTGTTGGAAACATATCAATGTTCAAATTGATAATTAAACTGTCTGAAAAGGTGCTTTAGAGTGTATTCATAAAATTAGGAATTAAAAAAAACAGATCAATCGTAAACGTAATACCATTACTTCTAAGAAGGATAAGATGATATTTTTGAAAATTGCAGTTTCGTTAAACGGGCACGTAAATTGGGAATTGGAGCGAGTTAAATTATCTTGCCTAGTCGACAGATCGAAGATCTTCGTTCCTTTTGTATTCGGAAAGTGAACAAAAATATCAGCCGATAGATATTCCTTGCATTTGTGCGTTAGGTTCGAAGTTTCTCTTTCAGGAAGCTCCTCGACTCCCGTTGCAATTCGTTCGAAAATAATCTAATTCGTTTGCAAGTGTCGCAGTGCCATAACGAATAAAATCGTACCTGTAAAATAACAATGACGAGATGTTGACTACTAATTCGAGACTAACTGATTTTCAGTGGCAGACTCCGAGTGACTGTTCGTTTCTATCTACGCCAATTTCAATTTATAGGCGGTTTTCGGACACGTTGTATCCGAACCAGTCGCTGATAAACAATTTTCCGACCGTGGAAAACCGAACAGTCACGAATTCCAGATTGCACTAATCGCTTCCTGGCAAATATGTTCGCGCAACTCGCTGCGATTTCTTCCACCCGATGGAATCTTAAAGCATTGCACAAATAGTCCCCCGTTCATTTAAACTGTTTGCTCCTGCGATATTGCTATCATATCGGAGTATTCGTAGAGTACTTTAATATCTTTAATATATTAATATAATAGAATATATCTATATACATATAATATATGATGTACGATATTTCAATATATAATTTCAATACTTATTTATATTATATAACAAAATAATATATAATATAATATAATGTCTGAAAATATATTTTAATATATCTAAATTATCTAATTATTAAATTAATCTATATCTAAATATATCGTGTGGTCTATAAATCGCTGGCACGAAACACGTGCTGCCTATTTTTCCCAAATGCACTTGGAGATTGAAGCTCGAAGTTGCAAATATATTTTAACACTTCCGTCAGACATTTACCACTTTTATGCATCGTTCGTAACAAAATTCTAACTCCGGAAATTTGCGTAAATACATTGTGCAAGGAAGCGATTAGCGCAATCTCGAATTCGTGACCGCTGTCCGCGATTTGAAAATCGTTTATCAGCGACCGCTTCGCGTAAATCGGATATAACGCGTCCAGGAATCGCCTATATATAAGTTAAAATTCCTACAGTCGCAATAGGACAGTTTTAGTCTCTCGCCTCTTAGTCCCAAGCGTCGTTCCACGTGTTGTCATTTAATATTTTTACATGTATTTCTTTTTATATATTTAAGAATGGATTTATCAAAATAATGAATGATAGGTGCTGAGGTTATTAGATGTATGAACAGAGGAACGCGTGGATAAATTGCAAAGTAGAAAATATGTTTTAATACAGAAGAGTAAGTACAAGTTTGTTTTTTTTTAAATTTATTTATTTAAATTTTACAATTTGTCCAGTAGAACATTTGGTAAAATGTTATAGCACGTGGATGGTTACCCCCAGCGGGGTTCCATCTTCCAGGTTGTTCGTTAGGTTATATCCTTTGTGAGATCTGTGCTGGGTGTTTCCTTTTCGGTCTTCAATAAGTACAAGTTTTTTTTTATTATTATTTATTCATTTAAATTTTACAATTTGTCCAGTTGGACATTTGGTAAAATGAATAAGTACCAGTAGCAATATAATTTGAGCTGGTCCAGATCCCCACGCTAGCAGTGTTACCCTATGACTGAAAGCCTGTCTACTGTCTATGGTCTGCCTTCGTCACAGTCTATCGTCTGTACGCTGTCGATGGCTTCAGTGCTTGGGAAAACTACAAAGACCAGATGTAGAGTTTTCTTAGAAGTGGCGACCACTTCGACAGTTCTGATATCCGCGGTCAACCCCACGGATACTCGTCGCACGTCCTGCCAAACTGCGTACAGAAGATCGTTAGGTGTCATAAATCCTTGCACAGTGATCAAAAGCGAGATACAATTGAAAATCACCTTCTTCCACCTCAGCCAATCCATTTCGTATGTTGCCCTATGGCGCCTAACGTCATCGAGTCCAGGTATTTTCGCTGAAAGCCTGTCGTTTCACCCTCTCGAAACCCGCCATCCACCTCGTTCCTATCTTCTCCGCATTTCCGGCGAACGCCCGTCCCTGCCGAGCGTTTGCAACAAAATTCTACCTTTTCTCCGAGACACGTCCGAATAATTGCTGCCATTGCCCGATTTTTTAACATTTCTCCGCGAAAATTTTATACAATATCCTTCGAACGTCGTACTTTAACGTACTGGTGGTTTTAATAAAGAGATTCTAACTGTGTCGTCACAAAAAATTCACGAAAACATGCCTTATTTTTGTACGAATTAACTCAATCGGGAAACCGGAGAAGACATTGTCGAGAGAGAACGTTGAATCCGTTGTGGCGAGAGTTGCCAGTGAACGACTAAATGATAGCGCGTTATTGCGACTAGTCCAGGTTAAACTACCATCGATTTTCTCTACAATCCATTCATTCTGAATAAATCACGAATATCGGTATATAATTGTAACATACAATTCCACCACGATATTGCAGTTATATCCTTCTGTGTAACAGTGTGTATATATTTTTCATATATTTAATATATCCCGTATATTGCGCGAGAAATTATTATTATTATTATCTGGTAATTATTACTAATTACCATCATGTAATATTTCGTATCAGTTTATGGTCCCACTTGAACATTCGATCGTGCGATCATAAATATTCTCTCCTTGCTCTTTTAAGTATTTCCGTTGATAAATTAAACAGGTTGATAAATCATGACACGTTAAATGCAACCTTTACTCCCTTTATTACGGACTACGTATAAATATAAATATATACATATATATATAGTACAAATATATATATATATATATATATATATAGATATACTACATACACTACATATACTAATACACTACATAAATATCAATAAGCAAATGAGTAAGTTTCACTGTACATCATCCACGAAGCGACGAAAGGCAAACAGAAAACAGAGACAAATGTAATTCATTTCGCGGAATCTCGAAACGTGTAGAAACCTATTAACTGGATAATCGCGAGTTAAAAAACTGCCCTGCAATGTCCACTGAGAAATACTGGACGGTCAGGTGGACATTTCGGTGTGGTAGTTTGCCTCGGCACAAAGATGAAGGATCTGGCAACCGGAATGTTGCCTTTGCCCATCCGCTCCTCCTCTGACACTATACCGCGCACAACAGGTTCAGAATTCGATAAAGTTATCGAAAATTGGATGAGAAGAATGGCAAATAGAACGCTGGCCATACATGTTGCACCGAACAGCTTGTTCTTCATGGCGCTTTCTGCAACTTGATTCACCTGTTGGGCGCAATTCAAGGTTTTTCGTTAATTGTATCTTAATAGAATGGAAATATAATTAGATTGAAGAAGCTACGGTTAATTAGAAATCGAGGAATTCTCTGTATAAGCAGCGTTACACTAGGAGTCTTAGTGTAGTTTTTGTCTTTTCATGTCAGCTATGTTGGAATTCTTAATTTCAATGGCGCATAATCTGCCACGCTATGTGCACAAAATTGGCAGCAAATTAATTTCAATTAGACTAGTTTCATCCCCTGAACATGTCACCGTAACGCCACTTACTGGAAGCAGGCTTTTGAGAATTGGTGTTCGACAAACGAGGAAAGAATTACGCTCAGGAAATTGGAAATTCGAGTGAGGATCCTCTGTACTTTCTACATTTACGAAACAAGCGAAGCTTTCATATTCAAATTTTGGACAAGAGAATAATCGAGATTCTGATAATCCGGTTCATTTCTAACGCGTGCAATGTAACGAGGAATGGAATCAAAGCTGAGAAACTAAAGTTTAAGCGTGTACCTACCGATGCTTGAGGGTTAAGGATTCTCTGAGGTTTCAAGCAACTGTTTGATTGAACCTAGGCGAATTCCTATTTATAGATGGTTTTCCAACGCGTTATATCCGAGCCACGCGGAACAATCGCTCGTAAACAATTTTTCAATTCGAATAAGAGTCGTAAATTCGCGATTACCTTGATCGTTTGTTTGCGATAATCAGACGCTCATATTAATATTCGAACACTCTTTAATAGAAAATAATTTTGGGATTAACGTTGCTGCGAGCTACGAGAGGTGAAAAATTGTGCGAATCGCAGTCTCTCGCCACTTTGCGCCGTTACCTGTAACAAATCTAAAAGATTTTTGTATCTTTCGATGATTGCCCACTCCCGCACCAAACGATTTCGATTAAATTCTTAGCATGTAAATAGCAAACATAAATCCACGGAACGTATTGTTGAAATTTTCATTACAGAGTCAGATATAATAGACGTGAAGAGCGACCTTCGACATTTTTTTCGCGGCTTGAACCAGTCGCGATCTTCTCAAAGCTTCTTTCAACGTCATCCAGCCAACTAACTCTGGCTTCTCGAAGAAACTCAAGTCGTTTGGTCCCATGTTCAGAAAGTTATTCCATTTCACAGAGTATCCTAATGTTAATGCGAGCCGCTGTATATTCACGCAATATGTCGCGTTTCCTCCAAGTGGCAGAGTCTTAAAATATTGGACGAATGTCGTGCGTATTTACATCGCTTTTCTTGAACATCGCGAGCGTTGTCAAATGCTGAAAATTCATCTCGCATTCTGGAAGATCATTTAACTGAAAATCTTCATATATTTCTTGACTGAAAAATTCTTTTCAATTTCGTTCGCCGAAGCTTCTGAACGCTCCGTACCTTCGCTTTCATCGCGCATCTGCTCCGCGTAGATCTGCTCGCGTTACGTTTCTGTGAAGCGAGAAAAGACGATTAACTGTGACGATAGTTTGTTTAACCATAAAAAGGGAATTGATGAAGCTTCCACGGATTTCGGTTGGTCGCAGAAATCGTTAGATGATCTTAAGCAGACTTTCTGGTAGCAAAATAGTAAAAAAAAGTAAACCATACTCAAATATTGAAATTCTTCTTGATCTGCCATGGATACGTTTGCGTGGCTTAGCATAATTCTAACTCGTTCCACATACTCTGTGTCTCATATTTAGAAATAGTTGGACTTTTGGATAAGTTCGAGGATAAAACCTAAGCCCAATCGTATCAAAATATTTCTTACTTTTAATATATTGTATATTCCAAGCACGTTCATCTGTAAGTCAGTCAGCAAACTGAATTGCGTGGTTGTAGAAATATTGTAGGTAGAGTTTATAACTAAATCATAACAAATTCCATGTTTACGTTATCTTGTTTATTGCATTCTTTGTAATTCAATCGACAAGGAACAGGATTCTGAATACACAAAATCAGTGAACTAATAATCGACCAATTAGTAATCGACGTCCTTTGAAGCTTGCAACGTCAATGCTCGTCAAGATTCAAAGCGAAAGACGATGAACAAAGATATGCGTGTCAATCATAAATTTTAAGATTTTGAACATTACTAACACACTTTATTACAAGTCTGACATAGACGTGTCAATTTATCATCCGCCATCCGTGACATCGCAGAGTTCGTTTCGGGTTCAGAATTCGACGAAGTCACCAAGAACGACTGCACGAGAAGCAAGATGCAGAGGAGACTGATCCCTCGCGTTCCACTTATCAGCCAATTCCTCATGGTACTTTCCGGAAATTCACGCACCTGTTGATTGTAATCGCAATTTCTATTAATTGTCTCTTAACAGGATTGAGAAAAAGTGTGGAAAACCTCTCGCGAGATAAAATAGCGAATTAGGTAAATATTGTTGGAAACGTCAATGTTCGAATAATAAATTAATTATATCAATAATATTAAATTAATAATAAAATTAAAAACTAAGAAAGACAGATCAGTCTTAAACATAATATCATTTACTTCTAAGGAGAATAAGATGATATTTTTGAAAATTGTAGTTTTGTTAAACACAAAGACACAAATTGACAATTGAACAAAGTTCTTCGATCTGTTCACTAGACAAGATAATTTCACTCGCTCCGATTTATATTCGGAAAATGAGTGAAAATATCGCAATGATTCGATTACCAACCGATAGAAATTCTTTGCACTTGTACGTTAGGTTTGGAGTTTCTCTTTCAGAATGCAATTCGTTCAAGCAATCTGATTCGTTTCTAAGTCGCGCAGTGTCCTAATCGCTAGAATCTTACCTGTGGAGTGTCAATGACAAGATGTTAAACGTTGCTTGAAACCAACTGATCTTCAGTGGCAGGCCTCAAGTAACTGTTTGATTCTGTCTATGCAAATTTCAATTTATAGCAGATTCTCGGACAAGTTATATCCGATTTACGCGAAGCGATCGCTGATAAACGATTTTCAAATCGCGGACAGCGGTCACGAATTCGAGATTGCGCTAATCGCTTCCCTGCAATGTATTTACGCAATTTGCCAGAATTAGAATTTTGTTACGAACGCAAATGTTTAACCGGAGGATTAAAAAATATTTGCAACTTCGAGCTTTAGTCTCCAAGTGCATTTGAGAAAAATAGGCGGTACGTGTTTCGTAGCAGCGATTTATAGAACACGCGATATATTTATATCATACACGTGATTAATTCATACAACTGATTGATATAATAATCAAATCATATCAACTTCTAGAAGCTTCGATCCTAATCTGAACATTTCCTGAATATTTCACCTTCTTCTTCTTCTAAATCTTCTTCTAAACATTTTCATCCACATTTAAACGAGGTTGATAAGATTATGACACTTTTACTATTATGCTTCCTTTATTACTAATTTACTGCTACTATTAATTTATTTATTGTTATATATATATATATGTGGTGTTAGCGTTAGATTTAGGGGCGTGTAACGAATCTTCATCCGGACTGGCCATCGTTGTTGTACGACAGAGATTATATTTACTGGTATAAATATGATTTTTACACAGTTCGACAAATAACCGTGGTGACTAGACACTCGAGATGTTAACGACAATGTTCTTAGGTTCGATAACGAATCCACGGTCAACGGGGTAACTCTTTTGGAGCACGAAGTAACGTTTGCTGTGGCGCTCGGTATAATACTGCGCGTAAAGACGATGTGAAAACTCTGCAAGGTGATGGCAAGAATAAAAGACTGATGGAAACTTTCCTCTCCTTACGATCGCGTTTGTTCGTTGCATATTGGCCGGGGATACCAAGAAAATTGCAGCCGCCGTTGTTAGACGGTCCCGTTTAGCGGCGACATTGCACCTGCCCGGGGTTCGATTGTCAATACAACGCGTGTCCCATAATATTGGCGCTTCTCTGTTAGGTAAAAACGTCCATCCCGTGACCGCGGCTACGTTCAGCGACCAGTTGCATCACTTCGAGCCCAAGGCCACCGTCACAAATCTCGGGCAAACATAATCGGATTGAATCGTAACAACTACTTCCAAGTTTCATTATTTAAGTACAGCTATAATAAACAGTCTAGACTAAAGTATTGGGAATGTTGCCAAAAATTCCACAAGAAAGGCCCCGATGTCCTTTCGTCTCCCATATATATATACTCAATGAGAACGTAGAAGAAAGTGAGGAGAAGCGATTCTCGCGGAAGCAAATGCAAGTAACGTAGTTTCGTTTCCTGGCTGAAAAGAAATTCTAATTTATTGTCGATCTTCGCACATTTTTTATCATTTTCTGTCCACGCGCTTGGCTTCTATCGCTTGCGGATAATTGTTTCTTCGTATCAACAGGATACGATGATTCACAGGCAAAAAAAAACCTGACTATCATTGATAAACAACAGTTTAGTTACGAACTGATCGTTAATTTAAACGATTCTTCGCAATGTCATTCGACCAACGTGCAAACCATTGCAAACCAATGCAAACCAATTTATCGATTCGCCCGTGCGTCCAAGGAAACCGCAATCTTCCGTCCAACTAACGCGACGTTCGCATAATTTCAGGTGGCGTGGAGAAGTCGCAGTACGGCCAGCTACCGAAGCAAATACTCAGCAGACACGGTTTCGAGGGCTGTCTGTCGTCGTTGGACCTGAGCGGCGAGAGCACCAATCTGATCTCCGACGCGGTGGTCCCCAGCTCTCTGGTGGAATCTGGCTGCGACATGTACGCCAGCATGCACGCTGGCAAAAAGTGCACGCACGATCTCTGCTCGAATCATGGCACGTGCGTGCAACAATGGAACAGTTACACGTGCGACTGTGACATGACCAGTTTTACTGGGCCCACGTGTAACGAAGGTAAAAAAGAACATGAATATTTCATGTGCACGGCGGACAAATAACAGGCTGTGCTCTGTGAGGCGGGAAAATTTCGATAGCACTTTCGACATCGTAGCATGCGATGAACATCGCCCGTAGAACTCGTTGGACGAAGCTAGCTAGGACCCCGATACTTTCCCACTTCTTCCATTTCGCGCGTGAAATATCGGCTTGGCAACTAAGCGATTGCGGATTTTGCAATACCATCTAATGAGAAAATCCGCAATCACTTAGTTGCCAACTGTCCGGTGAGTCGATGGAAACTATCGCGTGAGATGAACTCGTTAGCGACTGGCTTTGCTGGAAAATAATATTATTCCAGTAACAGTACTGTTATCGTTGTTTGATAATGTAATATAATAATGAATATAGTGATCGAGATAGTAATAGTAATGGTAGGAAGGTATAAAATAATACTGTTACCGAAACCTTAACTTACTTTGTAAAATGAATAGTTTCATTTTTAAGCTAATGGGACCTTAGCAGATATTTTAAATTAAATTTGTTGAGTTTGATGTATTGTACGAAGCAGAGGGACAGACGCTCTTGTTATCTCTGTGTTTACACATTGTACAATATTATTATATATATTGATAATGAATATTGATAAGTCATGACGTATAATAATATTGTTACCGAAACTTTAATTTACTTTGTAAAATGAATAGTTTCATTTCTAAGCTAATGGGACCTTAGCAGATATTTTAAATTAAATTTGTTGAGCTTGATGTATTGTCTGAAGCTCTTGTTATCTCTGTGTTTATACATTGTACAATATTATTATATATATTGATAATGAATATTGATGAGTGATGACGTATAATAATATTGTTATCGAAACTTTAATTTATTTTGTAAAATGAATAGTTTCATTTCTAAGCTAATGGGACCACAGCAGATATTTTAAATTAAATTTGTTGAGTTTGATGTATTGTCTGAAGCTCTTGTTATCTCTGTGCTTATACATTGTACAATATTATTATATATATATTGATAATGAATATTGATAAGTGATGACATATAATAATATTGTTACCGAAAAACCATTACTTTTGTGGATGTTTCAAATCCAATTTGTTGAGTTTAATGTACAAAGCAGGAGAGACGCCTTTATCATCTTTGTCGTTCGTACATCAAATTCGACGACTTCCAGTTAAAGTATCTGCCAAACTTATGGTACAAATTACCTTTTTCCAGAGAATGTCCAGGTGGATCGACCAACGTTGCAAATGTAACAAATATTACATGTGCCAATATGAAGGCTATTAAGAAGCTCAAAGTTATCTTAGTATCTTGGAAGATGTGAGATATTGAGAAATCAAAACGTACTCGTCTGGCCATCAGATGCAACATATTCCACTTCAAACGATTTTTTGATAAAATCGTTGACCAACGTTGATAACGTAGTATCCCGGTAGTTTCTATCGACTCACTCTGTATAAGTTACACAATAAACACGTTCCTTGAAGTTTAAGGGAACTTTATCCCACGATTCCTATCTCCCTCACCTTCTACTTCTCTCCATTTTCACTTTTCTCTTATCAAAAGCGTCTTCCAGATAATAACGTAACGCGTATCGAAATTGTACAGAGTATATTTCCCAATGTGAACTATCTTCGTTGTGTTCTGTACCATCTCGCGTTGTTTTATTGAGCGAATGTATTAAGACAGTGCATATAAATTTTGTTGCACGTTCCGAGCATATTTAGCCTAAGCAAAACGACGGTAATTTGTATTAAGAATATCCGATTGCGCTTATGTTTTCCAAGGAGTTTGACGAACCTGTAAAGTAGCTTAGCAGCCTCTTTCATCGGCGTTTTGTTATTCGAAGGTAGAAAATTCTTGTACGAAAAGAACTGTCGTTAGAGGTTGCGCGAAGAGACGAAATAAGTTCGCTGATTTTACGAGGCGTATCTGGTCACTCTAATCTGGAGCACTTACGTTGAGTGGTGTTAATGCTATTAATGTAAACATATACACTTCGTGGCCTGGATATTGTAGAAAAAGATAAGCAAAATATAAAAATATTTCTCGCAATATTGTTATCAACGTTGTTTGTCGAAGAGAACGTCATGTCGAAAA
The DNA here is from genome assembly GCA_014737535.1 of Bombus cullumanus. Classification (NCBI taxonomy): domain Eukaryota; kingdom Metazoa; phylum Arthropoda; class Insecta; order Hymenoptera; family Apidae; genus Bombus; species Bombus cullumanus. The sequence continues at coordinate 1,640,744 of JACXIX010000010.1, read as the reverse complement.
TTCTGCTTCTATATATATATATATAAAATGAATGAGTGTAGAATGAACATAATAGAATAATATCATGGCATCATCCAAGTATAGTTAATGTAAAATTTAGAAGATCGATGAATGTTAAAAAACATATGTTTAAATGTCTTATTGATAAATTTATTAAATTGGATGATAGGGTAATAGGTCACGGACTAACAGCAACTATGCTAAATGGGAAACTTTTGGCCATTAATTAGACTCAGAGAAACATTCAGAGTTAGAAGAATCGAAAGTGAACTGTCCTCGAACGACAATACGTTGTTTGATAGTTGTAAAAGATAGTTCAATTCGTTGTCTTCTAATTTCTGCCAGTGACAAGCCAGTTCGTGTCGATAGCAAACAGCCGTTACAAACGTACGATAACGCGTGTCTCCGTAAAGCGGAACGAGTTTTCGGTAAAAATGCAGCAGCTTCAGGTGAAAAGCAAGCTTCTCCCCTGGAAAATTATTTTTCCGTATAATACGATCCCTGTCGATGCGATTCCTTCCTCACAGACGTTGCATTTTAGCGATGGTCGATTAGCTCTAACGTTTAATATTTAGCAATTCTCTATTAACTCTGTAGTTCCCCTGGGCTTATGGTGCGCATTCGTGTCGTTACAGAGGCGGCAGCCTACGAATTCGGTGCCGGCAGAGGAATAATCACCTACACGTTCCCGCCGAATCAGAGGCCGGAGATGAAGAGAGACACGGTGGCCTTGGGCTTTGTAACAAGCGTGAGCGACGCCGTCCTCGTCAGAATAGAATCTGCTTCCAGCAACGACTATCTCGAGATTGAAATTGTTAGTAACGATAGGAATAATTCGAGTCGTAGTCCATAAGCCGGTTAAAAAGTACAAAATTTTCCTCACACATGATATTTCGTAAAACCTGTAGGCTGTAGGATAATTTGGATGATAGTTCGTGAGCTGCTTCAAAGAATAGAAAATTTGCTCACACGTGGTACCTCGTTGAACTATTAAATTGTTAGTAATTACGGTAATTACAATTTGGGTCATAGTTCATAAGCTGCTTAAAGGGCACAACATTTGGTCACACACAGTGTTTCGTAAAGCCATTAAATTGTTAATAATTGTAGAATAATTTGCAAGTTTTGTTACGTCGATCTTCGAGAAAATTTGTAATTTCACGTGTACAGTATATCGTATAAGTATTATTTGTTAATTAACTAACTGATTACCATAGGTGTAAGAACGATGTATATCTCATAAAATTCTCTCATATGTTACGTAGTACATGCTGCAATATATTTAAATTTAAATAGAATTTTATGTGCGACAATATTTCATGATGATTACTAGGAGGAAAAACGTAAATGGCACTTTTAGATGTAGGAAATAAGATTTGAATGTTAAGTGGCGATGACAGGCAAATTGTAGCTTAATCGCTGCTAAATGCGTAAGCAGGAATATACGTTAAATAGCAGTTTATTTTGCGAGATACGTTTGAAACGTAGGAATATAGTCTAAAGACGTTGATTGCGTTAATTACAATCTAAGTGAATATGTTCATTTATTTAATTAATCCATTACACAATTTAATGGTACCACGTAATTTCTGGAAAAATAACACAAATGATATTTGAACTAATCTGAAGCAACAAAATCAAAGAAAAGGGAGTCAAAGTTTGATCTTATGAGGCACACGAAGCCTGTAAATCTGGACAATTTAGACAAGAAATATTTAAACAAGTGACGTATAAGGATAACGTTTCAGTGCTCATTAAAATCATCAATACGATTACCAAATGAGAAGCAAGAAACAGATTACTAAAAATGTCGGTTTACGCATTTGATAGAAATTCTATGAAGAAACCTCAATATTCCATGTGAAAATCTACTCTTATTAGATGCTAATATTCTTCATTTAGAAAATATGCAATTAGAAACAAAATTATTACCATCAAAGACACAGTTTTAATTAATAAAAAGGAAATTAATGAAATTTTGCAAAATCCATTGTTCACGTCGTTTCACCAATTTGTTCACCAGCTTCTCTAAAGATACAGAGAACAAAATCGCTGTGGCTCTCGAATTTCATGTACACCATTGACAGAGGAGTTCACAGATTTTTCTAGAGATGTTTGAAATGTTGTTGATGTTTGAACATGTTTGAACAGATGTTTGAAAATATAGTTAACGTTTTTCGTTACTTTTCCAGGTGGAAGGGAACGTGTTCGCTGTTTACAATATGGGGACGAACGATCATCCTATAGGTGAGGTCGGTGTGAAGGTGAATGACAACCAGTATCACGTGGTGAGATTCACCAGAACAGGGCCGAACAGCACGCTGCAGGTCGACGATTACAATTTGCAGTCCAATCATCCGTCCGGTAAGTAACGACCACTGTTTCTTCAGGTTCCGTTAAATACCACTCTTTCTTCAGATTCCATTAAACACCACTCTTCGTCAAAGCAATCACAATCAAATACGAAGAAGATTTACGTACTCGTTGAATCGTCATAGTTTCCTCGTGCGAATTCGGTGCTTAGCCTTGTTCAGGCTTGGGCAAATTTTATTTGAAATAAAGATTAAAAAATGGTAATTTGAGATGATGAATTATCTTCAAGTACTTTACTGCTCTTCTTGTTCTCAAAATAATATGAGGAAAAGTGACTTTATTTTGGGTCAAAAACAGATAAATTGTTGTCAAATAATTTTCTATTCTAGTTAACTATTTGGAAGTAAAATAACATTGAATATTAGACATTGTGTTTTTGGTATGTTTGATTGTAAACGATATAGCCAAATTATTTAATTAGTTACCAACTATTTCAAAATAGTATCTGCTCAAATAGGATGATGTATCATTTAAATAATCATTTTTCAAATATTCTATTTGGAATTTAGAATTTTATTTGAAATGGAGATAAAAAAATGGTAATTTGAGATGATGAATTATCTTCAAGTACTTTGCTGCTCTTCTTGTTCTCAAAATAATATGGGGAAAAGTGACTTTATTTTGGGTCAAGAACAGATAAATTGTTGTCAAATAATTTTCTATTCTAGTTAACTATTTGGAAATAAAATAACATTGAATATTAGACATTGTGTTTTTGGTATGTTTGATTGTAAACGACATAGCCAAATTATTTAATTAGTTACCAACTATTTCAGAATAGTATCTGCTCAAATAGGATGATGTATCATTTAAATAATCATTTTTCAAATATTCCATTTAGACAATGCCCAAGCCTGACTCTGCCATAATCTCTGAATTTTCCTGTGGACTAGCATGTTTGATAGTGATTTAATTATTAAAAATACACGATGCTTGATGAAAATATGCCAGCAAATAGTCACCAATACGTGAAATAACAACATCACACTTTCATGCGTTATTACTAAATAACACAACAAAATCTGAACAAGAGGAAAGTCACAGCTTTCTCCATTTGGTGCGACGTTACGTAAATTATTTTGCCATTTGTTATCTGTAAGCCACTTGTGCATTTTAAAAGATAATGCTACACGTCTGTTGTAAACAAGAAAATTACTCTACCAGTGAGCTACACTAACAAATCAAACGATCCTCTCTCGATCATTCTTCTCGTCTACTAACAGAACAGCTGAATTTGAACGAAAGAGAAGTAACACACAGTTCAGTTTCGCCTTGCAACGTTGAAGTACACGACTCGACAGGAAAGTGTTGAAGGTACAGCAACGTTATGGTTGCCAGTAAGCAACTGAATGGGACTGTAGTCTTTCGGTCCCTTTTATAAGCTTCCATCGTGCCATTCGCGGTCCCAGAACCGTGGGAAACCAGCGACGTTGGCAGGGTGAATGATCCCGCGAGTAGCCGGCGTTTTCGTGGCCCTCGACGATGACCCGGGTGTCGTGCGTGTCGTGGGAAGTTGATTGCCACTGTTGAAAATATAATTAGCCATGACACTGCGCCACGCCAGAGAAAATTACTGAAAATTCTCAATGCGAAAATTGATTGTAAATTGCTAATAAATAAAAAAGAAAAAGATTGTTGAAAATAATTGAGGAACATCTAACTGGTGATCGTAATTTGTTTGGTGATTCGTCTATCGAACTTGAGGAATAGAAAATGGTCGAATCGACCGAATATTTTTGCGAAGATGTAAAAGAGCGCACGTAACGTACAAAATTATACAGAACGTCGAAATTAATGTAATTTTTGTAATTTGCGACATTTGATGGGCGAAGTAAATAATTTCGAATTGCGTTTGTTCAAAAAGTATTCTCCTCAACTACCTGTTCTTATTTTCATAGCGGTTTTCATGAACGCTCGGTATTGTATATTAGTGTACTATATACAATTAATAATAATAATGAACTAAAGTTAATTGCAATGAATAATAACAGTACGTTAAAAATAATATATTTAACTTTTTTATTTATTTATTTATCAATTCTCGCATTGGGAATTTTCAGTAATTTTTCCCGGCGTGGCGCAGTGACATGGCTAATTACTTCTAATGAGTTAGTACTTATTGTACATGAGTGTAATTATATATCTAATTTGTCGAGTACGAAAAACTAGGAAAGTATGAAAGAACGTGGAAATGTCTTGACGCGGTCAGAAAATTTCGCCAGGTATAAAGCCAGGTAGAAACCCTTGGGAAATTTCATACATTTGGGGAGGTCTACGCCCTTGAAGGCGGAGCAAAAGACACTTTTGTAATATACCTCTGTCGTGCTTCTGTCGTCCTGTTCCTTAGATTTCGATAATTAGCTATTCAGTCAATTAGCTACTAATTTTCTCTTTTTTTTTTTTTTTTTTGCTGAATCTACAAGACCAACAAAGCCTGAAGAACAATGCTAAAGGTCTGTACCTTGTATTACGTCATTTCATCTTCCGGATTGTTTATTTTCCAACTACCATGGAAATCTGAAAGAATTGAGTATACAATTTTGCACGACCAGCAAATTATCCTATAATTTTCCTCTTAAGAATGATAATTTCAAACGGTCGACGTAGACGCATTTTAAATACAAAATTATATCCCTGAAAAACCAGCCAATGTGTACACAGCTGTGATATAAATTTCCGTGTCTACGTGTCGTAAGAAAAATTGCAATTATTTCGTCGAGTCGCGCAATTAATTAATTAATAACGAACCTAAGCGTGGTTCCTCGAAAGTTCCTTCAGAAACATACCTACGGGACTTTCCTGCTTCCCTAGCCCCCGAGGGCATGTTAATTGGCTCGTAGGCTTTTAACCCTTGGCCACATAAATCGTTGTCAGGGAATTTCAACGGCCGGTCCGCCGACCTGCTGCCACTTTCTAACAACCTACTACCTTCGTTCGCGTTAACGAAGCTTTTTATGTCGCTGGATAGATTCGTTTCTGGTGGCCAAATGGTTCGAAGTGAACGAACGGCAGTCGTTGTCGCTCTTCGGATATTTTGCTCTCCTGGAAAAGAACTAGGCTACCGATGATGGTAAATTGATATCTGTCGAACGAACCAGCTTCGCGTGATCCTGTCGTGTAACCCGAGCCGCCAGACATCTGTTCACGCACGTGTTACAAGATCACGCGACGCGCTGTCAAATTTCCACGGGGCGAAAAAGCTTCTTAGGTTCGTTGCACTCCTGGCATTAGAAGGACAAATAATAGACTTCCTTTTCTTTCCTAGCACCGCATTCTCACGCTCAATTTCTCGTTTTTCTTTTTTTCTGCTACTCTGTTACATTCCCTTTGCCTGTTCCGTTAGAACCAACCTCCTCTTGCGGTAGTTAACTATGCGTGTAACTATGATTTATGGAATAGTCGACCTTTTTCCTGGAAGATACAGAGGGCTTTTTGTTCCGAAAGTTTCCTTTCTAAACGACTACCTGTTGAATTAAGCATTATTTTTGGGGGATCGTTAATTACAGTAATGTTATTATCTGCAGTTGGCTATGTACATATCACGTCAAATTGAACAATGCAAAAGATACTTTTGCAACGTCTGTACTTGTGAGGTTAATACAGTTTGTTCGTAAAGAGATACTAACAGTTAAGGATACGTTAAAAAATTCACCTTTGAATAATTTTTCACACAGAAGATTCTACTGTTTCCAGTAACTTTCCTAATGTATTTTCCAATTTCTTTCTTCATTTATTTTCTAATTTATTAAACGGAGAATCAAAGCTTATGCTGTACTTCGCAGAAAGTTTATCTTATGAACAATTTTCAAATTGGCCATATACAAATGCCATTATAGTTTTCTAGCTAGAATTGCAAACTGTTGTTTTTCATATGGAACATGTCTTGCTGCAGAAATATTGCATTGCCACTTCTCATTCCAAACGTTTCAAGAATCCAAAGACATGAATTAGCTTTTTCCTCGTTTTAATAATTCACAGCAATTTCTTTACTCTTATTGCATGAATTATATTCCACATAACAGTTCTTTTTTTTTTTTTTTTTTTTAACTTTTCCATATAATAATTCATCTTAACAAGATTCATTACAAACAGTACAGGGCAGGAACATGATATGAAAAATTGTAGAAGACCATGAAATTTTTTTCATCTTTTTTTATTATTCAATTTGTACTTTACAATTCGTCCAGCTGGATATTCGCTAAATTTTTCTAGCTTGGCATGAAACCTACACAATATTTCTGCACATGGCGTTATTGTCTTTTTCTTACAACGAAGAAGCTTAAAAACGACAGGCGAAATTTCGTATTTGTTTTTCAAGGAAATGTTATCGTTGAACATGTTAATAATTCAAAGAGTATGCTTGAACTTTGTCTCTTAATTCCCGCGCGACTGGATGAAGAAGTTGGCTTCACGAGACAGATGTAACAAGCGTACGATGAGCGGAGACTCATCAAGAAAAGTCCACCTCCATCGTTTTACTGTGGTCCCAATAGCCGAGCCGGAGATAATTGGCGCGCTCATTAAACGGTCACTTCTCACTTAATTTCACGGTAACCTTCTTCTTCTTCTTCGTTGGTTTCTTTCGCCCGGCTGTAAATTCTTCCAGGCAATTAAGTTCCTCGAGGGTGTTCCTCGTCTAAATTCCACAGCCGTGCACGGTACCGCTCGTTACCACGATCATACGTTTCTTCGAATAATTAAGCTGTCGCTTGCAGTGCCGTTATGAGAAGCTCTTTTACGCGTATGAAACATTTTGCTTCTTTACTTGAGGAGAAAGATTTCTCTGAGGAGAAAGTAAAAATGGGCAGTTAGGAAGATAAGAACGAAGGTATTAAATTCTCCTTTTGTGGCTGTGTAAGTGTATGGTTAAGGATTAATTCTTCCTTCGGAGAAAGCCGAGCTTGAAGAGTTCCCACAGCTTCGTACACGAAGAAAAAGCACGATACGATCGTTCTTCGTTTCGGGAAAAATATCGCACGCTTTTCTGAAGCAAATAATTATTGTAAGTTTGGTCATTAGAATTTAATTATTGAACTAATCGCACTGATTTATTGATAATTATAATAGGATTTTTATATAATAGGAAGAAAAAGTACAATACGATTGTTCTTTGTTCGAAGAAAAATATTGTACACTTTTTCTGAAACAAACTGTAATTATAAAATAACTCAGGAACAAATTTTGTTCTTATATAAAGGAGAATTAATCGCAATAATCTTATAACAATTATATTTGTAATAGGATTAACTGGATCTTTTATTTCCCAGCCAAGTGAATTCAATGGAATTGCTTGGTGTGCAAGAAAAATACAATTTTGTTTAAAATATTGTACACTTCTTTTGAAGCAAACTGTAATTATAAAATAACCAGAGAATAAATTTTGTTTTCATAGACAGGAGAATTAATCGCAATAATCATATAACAACTATATTTGTAATAGGATTAACTGGATCTTTTATTCCCAGCCAAGTGAATTCAATGGAATTGCTTGGTGTGCAAGAAAAATACAATTTTGTTTAAAATATTGTACACTTCTTTTGAAGCAAACTGTAATTATAAAATAACCTGGGAATAAATTTTGTTCTCATAGACAGGAGAATTAATCGCAATAATCATATAACAATTATATTTGTAATAGGATTAACTGGATCTTTTATTTCCCAGCCAAGTGAATTCAATGGAATTGCTTGGTGTGCAAGAAAAATACAATTTTGTTTAAAATATTGTACACTTCTTTTGAAGCAAACTGTGATTATAAAATAACTCAGGAACAAATTTTGTTCTTATATAAAGGAGAATTGATCGCAATAATCATATAACAATTATATTTGTAATAGGATTAACTGGATCTTTTATTTTCCAGCCAAGTGAATTCAATGGAATTGCTTGGTGTGCAAGAAAAATACAATTTTGTTTAAAATATTGTACACTTCTTTTGAAGCAAACTGTAATTATAAAATAACCTGGGAATAAATTTTGTTCTCATAGACAGGAGAATTAATCTTCAATAATCATATAACAATTATATTGATAACAGAATTAATTGAATCTTTTATTTTCAACCTATCAATAAGCAAATAATTATTACAAAATAGGAATAGCTTTTGTTATTCCATACAGGACGATTAATCGCAATAATCGTATTAATAATAGAATAGATAGGATCATTTGGTAGGATTTATTTTCAATCCATTAGCCAACTCAATGAGGTCAAACATTTCCACTCTATTTTCTAACCACAGGTTCGACAATTAACAATTAGTTGTTTTTTTCTCTCGTTCTCCTATGTGTCCTGTTACTTCGCAATTAATTTTTAACTATAACATAAAAACACGTGAGCTTCTCTATTCTGATAAAAAAAAACGTCTGTAAGTTACAATTAACTCCGTAAGACTTCACTCCAATTACTTTCAACATTTTTAACGGCAGCATAGCGTACAACATATTGCGGGTGCAGGTATGCGCAGCGGGCTTTCCGGAAAACACGTTGCCTATTCACGATTTTCCACTGCTCATACTACCCTGTTCTAACGGACAACGAAATCGATAGATTCCTCAAAATGTCCTTTTACCTTCCTAGATCTCGAGACTTGCTTGAAACCTATGCTATCCTGATTGCAAAGAAACCAACGTGTCAATAAGTGCACGATCCTGTTTGTTTACCAATCAGCCACGGAATTTCAAAGTTCCTTTTCTCACATTTTATCGCGATAAATGAAGGCGATATAAATATTTCTATTTGATAGAGAAAATCGTTGGTTCATTTTTCTTTGGACTGCAGGAATTAAGGGCGCAAAACCATGGGCACCGATGGAAGGAAAATCGTTCACGTTTTCCGACGTTTATGCTTCCCCGATCGGTGACTTTCCGCCTGCCAATTTTCCACGATTTTCAATATTTCCACGCGCAGCCGTTGCAACCTACGCGCTCTTCTGAAATCCTGTTCGAAAGGCAATCAATTCGCAGCATCGTTCGACCAAAATTCGAGCAACAAACGGGGTACCTTGTCCGCCATGGCAAATGTATTTTCGCTTTCCTCGCCGGCGGAAAAGGCCGCGGCGGCAAACGTTTCACGCGCCTTCTTTTCCATCGAATTCCTCGTAGACCGATAATTTCCTGATAGAAATCGGCGAAAAAACTAGCAAGATTTCCCGCACTCGCAACGTGTTTTCCTGTAATTTCCCCGTTTTCTAATTCATGCTTTCCTAATGGAAACGTCTTCAAAAGTGAAATGCACGATCGTTCGAACGGACCGACGAAAATTTTCTTTCAAAACCACCTCAACGTTCTAGTGTCCTAATACCTTCCAAGATATTAATCCACTTCATTAGATTTTACGATTGCTATCGCGCGGCTTGTGGAATGTTTGAAAAGAAGATAAACAGCTGCTCAGACTAATCTGTTTCTTAAGTATACTTAACGCCCAGTTTTCTATGGGGCCTATGGGTAACCATTAGAGGTGCCTTCTGCGCGCTTATAATATCCTGCCACTCGTGGCAACATCTATGGTGTTTCTCCGTCGTAGTAAACGTCTCTGTAAAGGTACGTTCTCTCGCAACGATAGCTGGTGATTTTTGTTGTCACGTGAGAAACTGTTAACTGAACTTTAACCTGAATTTTAATTAATGTGAAACAGTAACTAGAATTTTAATAACCAGTTACCTGTCTTGCACGAGTGTATACTCGTCGCGAAGAAACGGCAATATTTTGCGTTACGACGAGTATACTCGTCGTGCGTTAAAGGTAGTCACAATGTTCCGTTAAAATTGCGCTTTCTGGTGGAAACTAAAGTTTATTCGTAAATTCGAAGACGCTTCGAGCATTTGGAGGCCAAAACCAACGAACAAGAAAATATAAACTGGAACATCTCATTTCGCTGTGACTTCGGAGAGTAAATTTCATGGAAATTTCAGTAGCAAAGAAATCTGTGGATCCGTGAGAATTTTCTTCGAATTTCTTCCTTTTAATTTCCCAACTGCTGCTTCGCTGCAATTTTATTTTCCGCGCGCAAGTGCAATGGACGCGCGTTAAGCGCACAACGACGTTTCGCAGTCGCGCGTTCAAGTCTCCCGGGTTGCGTGCGATCCGGCTTCGTAACTGTTTCAGTGAAATTGATCATCTTCGGCGCTCGCTTTCGTAATAGCGTCAACTTACGCCATCGAACGCTATTTGCCAACAGCGCGGCTTGCGACGGACAATTCCAAAGACTCGTTCGACACTTTTTATCTTCCACTGTTTCTCTGGTTTCTTCCATTTGGACTTCTCTATCTGTGAAATGGAAAGAAATCGACGACGTTACGGTAAACGACGCGACAGACGAACTTTCATTCTTCCAGTCGCCGTGATTTTCATCCTTGCGTTTCGTAGCGAAAATGAATTAAAATATCGCGAACGTAGCGACAGGATATCGCTATATTTGCATAGCGAAGAGAAAGCGAAACGGCAGAGAAAAAGAGAGGCAACGAAGAATGAGATGCAAAAGAGTGGAGAGGGGTGCATCTAATTTGATTTAATTAGAATAAATTTGCTTGCATAAAAGGCTGCAGGGCGGGGCATGCTCCACGCGAATTATATTAGCCTGGTAGCTAAATTTATCAAATTATGCGTAGCTCGTCTGATTCGTAGCGACTTAATATGCCGCTATAATGTTCCGCTAATCGCACGATCAAATTTCTCTCCTATAATCTCTCCAAACATGGTCACGTTCAATTAAAATGATACACGCGTACAGGCGCATAGATTGTTTTATTTTTGTTAAACTTCTAAACAAATAACGCTGCTGTTATTTTTCCATTTCGAACATTTGCCTTTTCCTTAAAAAATGATTTTTAAATGAGAGCAGTCGACGCTGTTGTATCGCTCGGCCGCAAAACACACAAAATTCCATTTAAAGTTGTACATTCATCGTCCGACTTCTATCATCTGATCATTTTCTATTTTATAGAAAAATTGTACAAAATTGTGTGAAAATTCACGAGCGAAAGAAGCAGCAATGAACGGTACAGTTTCTAATTTCATTTTGAAACCTGTGATTCGACCGGGCCTGGCAACGTCAGCGTTAAAATGGAGCCAAGACGCCATACCCAGCGGCAACTTGTTCCCTGGGCGTGGTGAGAGACTTTCGGTGGACACCGTCGAAAAACTGGCCGTAGCTCCTGCCACTGCGTGTTCTCCTAGTCCTTAAGTGGTACGACCTTCGAAGTAGACCCTTAACCCTTTCGATTCCGACCAATTAACACCATCGGTCGGAACGCTCAATTGGCCGAATTGACATTCCGTAAATCGCACTGCCTCGGGACTGGCCTCGAACCGGGTCCCCACTGCAGGTAGAAAAAATATCCATGGTGGCCATGGAACGTTGCTGCGCGTTCATGGTATCCTGGTAGGCGAAGCCACATAGCTTTTGTTCGTGTCCTGACCTGCGCCAAAACCACGTTCATCGAGCGCGCGCATCATTCAAACCTTCAAGAAGCAGCACCGTTTAGGATATTTTCCTCTTTGTTCGGAATATCTGCGTTAATTCATTTTTATATCGCACGCGTTGCAAAGATGAGGCGGATGAGTATAAAAAAAAAAAATATGGAAAAATAAGATTGTGGGAGTAAGTTTCTATCATCGTCTGCTGCGTTGTATCCTCGCTGCTATTTAAATAAATTTGTTATAAATTTCGGCTACCACAACTACGAGTGTTCTTTTTGCAATTTCGTTTAATTGCAACGAGAGGAGTATTCGTATTCGATGAATAAGCATCGCTGGACAGGACCGGCGTGTCCTTTTTCGGGACCTGAATACACGTTCAAATCCTACACTTGAATTTTACAACGGGGAATTATTTATTTACAAATGCTGTTACACATTGTATACTTTTTATAAGCAGTTTTTTAAACAAATCCAAGTAATATCTTTTCGCATCCATAATTCGCCTTCAAGGGACAAAGGATTCAATGAAAGTACAAAATCTGTGATCGTGTACTTTTGCAAAAAACTATTGATGTAGTTTAATTTCTCTGAAAGCGCCTGGATTTTTTCATCCAAAGTACGAGGACTTCATAGAGTTTACACTGAACTTTCGTGATTTTTCTCGCTCCTTTAAACCGAATCATCGCCGCTGAAAAAATGTCTTGCGTCTGTTAATGGTATCGTCATTCTGTAAAAAGTTAATTAAAATCGGTGGTCCGATTTAATTGGGCAATTTTCGTAGATCGCGGCGAACCTGCCTTGCGCCGGCCCTGTCGCTCGATCTGCACGATGTTGGAACGCAAACCGCAGCTGTAGAGTTAAAGGCCGCGAATTACGACGTTGTAGAACAATCAAAAATATCGCGCGGCGAACTTAAAACGAGAAGCTTAAAAAAAACGAGGATTATTTAATTAAAAAACAGGGTGTTGCAGCAGCAGAATCTAAAGACTTGCAGATGTGCGCGCCGTATAGTGAGTTTGAAACATTGATTTGCTGCGAGATCAGGATTGCTTGGTCGCGAGTCACCAAGTCTCGCGAAAGGGAGGAACCAGGAAGACTGAGAGTTTCGTGTTACGGATGGTAGCTTCTGTCTGTTTCTGGTGTCCTAGTCGCTCACAGCTGCAGCCTTTGTCGCATTAACCCTTTGAGCCAACAATACCACGCAACAACGCTGTGCTCCAATTTCGTCCCTTCCAACACCCCATTTGAAACGGCGCCGACCCGGCGAATCAAGTTCCAGCATGCTCCTGACGTCTGTGTTCGCCTAATACGTTTCTAGATCATCTGACCCCTTTAGGACAAACATGGTTTATGTTTTTCCAATCGACCAGACAATGGAAACGTAACAAATGTAAATTGGTTTGCACGTGTACAGCGACGGAGAAAGTCTTTGAGGTAGAAAAACGCGAGGAATCTTCGTTTTCCTATGGAACATTTCAGTATCGTCGTCGTCTGCGTCTATGGACGATTTTTAAGATTACAATAATCGCTGTATCTAATACGAGGAAACAGTCGAGCTCTATTTCTACAGCACACGATAGATTCTTCGATGATTGAGACGATGACAATTGAGTAGAGCGCGTTATCCATCGTTCTGTGAACTTCTGACTCACCTGGATTGATTCTCGAACGTTTTTAAATGAACGTTTAATCTCTCGCACGGTGGAACTGTATATTGCCATTGTTGAGATTTTACAAGCCACAAGCTGCGAGTTATAGCCAGCAGAAGCAGCGAGAACGCGCAGAACGTGGCTGACACAATGACAAGAATACGCAAACTATGCAGAGCATAGTAATTGCGATAATATTTGATAAGTGGAATCTCTGACTAGCTTCCGTTTCTTCGAAGTCGAACAGAGCTTGCGAGTGATAGGAAGCAAGCTTTCCAGGAGGGAGAGCAAGCTTATGCGTCGACGCAAGTGGAAAAAGAAAAGCGTACACCTGTGCCACCTGTTAGTTGCAGAGAGGACTCAAAGTTCCATTCGTTTAGACAGATGGCACAGACGAAGGCCAAGAAACGATCAATTAAATTTCATCAGAACTTGTATTTCCCTCCATTAACTGTACACTTGTGACGTCATCTTCTAGCATTATCAATAAGCTACTTAGAAAGGGAAGTTGCAATTAAATTCTACACCGCAATTCCATTCTCATTGCACCGTGGAACGTTGCCAAATGGAAGACAAAGATTCTTCAATTTTGCTACGAGCAGCCTCCGACCACGTTAACAATAATACGAATTCGCATGAAAATGCACATGTAGCAGATGGCAAATGAACGAGGAGGCAAAAGAATTTTCTTTTGCACACTTTTAATGGCCTGAAACTTGTCCTCCTACGTCTGCTATTTTGATGCTATACACGTGCTATATGTTTGGTAGAATGTGTGCTATATGTGCAAAAAATCAACATGGACAGAGAAGTACTGCAACTGTTGCAGCGAAGGAAGGATCCTTCCTTGCGATGCTGACACCTTGTTCCCTAGAAATTCGATACAGCGTAGAAACCTCGACCCTTTTCCCATGACGACGCAGCAGCAACCTCCTAGCATGATCGCGATCCTCGATTCGAGGCTCGTCCCGCCACCCCTTTTCCACACGTCCCAGCGACGTTCTCGCGCCGAAAGACTTCCTCCTCGAGCTTCCTGCTGCTCTGCTTCATATGTGGAGGGCTGCGTGTCCCCAAGTCACATGTCCTCTGTCATGCGTGTGACACGCGCGTGCCTTGGGCGTGCCCGGATCCCATTACACGCGATCATCCTTCGCCTTTTTCTCTTTCCTCGCGATACGGTGTCGAGTTGCACGAGCGAGCGAATTCGAATCACGTGACTGGCTTCTGTCGTCCTCGAACGTCCCTTTTTTATTTATTTTCTTTTTTTTTTAAGTTATTTAAGTTTCAGGTTTCTTTCGTTTTCCAAGGAAATAACAATATTCCTGCGTTGTGCTGTCTGAATAATTAACAAGCCGTTTAAATACTTCGCTCGAGTGTTTGGTAAAAAGTCGTATGATCCTCGCGCGTTTATAGAAAACTTCAGGAAAAATGCACAACACTCGCATAACACCGCGAAGGTATACGAGATATGCAGAACGATAGTGTTCGTTATATTCTGTAGTTAAAACAAATTCCTATCTACGTTTCATCTTTTAAATCAGCGTATTCGTAAAGATATGAATTCGTAAAACAAATATCCGCGCTTGGATCATGAAACTAAGCTCTCATCAGTATAAACATCTTGTCTTACTGTGGCCATGAAACTTGTAACAACAAGAGGGTCCTGTTGCTTCTACAAGCAAATTATTTTTGCTCTACAAATCAATTATTATTACTATAGTGAAATTTCACGAGCCACGAGTTATTGTCAATGTTGCAAAATTCACACTGTCGCTGCAATGAACACGCGTTATTTTTAACAGCTCTAAGTACAGGGCGTTTTAAGAAAACGCTCGAAAGGAAAATCTCAGTTCGAAAAGTCTCTCCTCTCTGAAAGACGCGATGTTGCGCGAGAAAATGAAATTGCCAGAGTCGCTAATAGCAACACACAAGTAGCCGATGGAATGTTAAAGCTCGCTAGAAAGACACGGTGTTTTCTCCAACGAGCCAGTTCCTCGAAATCCTCCTTACTTCGCTGAGACTCTGATAAAAAAGGTCACGTGGAAGGTCTTTTTCCGTATTGCTCGTAGCCAACCCTGTTCGAAGACGTTTCTGCCTGCGCGCCCTTGCCAAGCAACCCCTCTGCAAGCTACCCCCTGTTGCCGATGTTTCTCTGCTCCAGAAATATCTTAAATAGCACGTAGACACTGCAACGTTCGGGTCGACTGCTGCTACCATGGAAGACAAAATCGCAAGAGAACGGAACGAAAAGTTTGGAAAATTATTTCAAGAACATCTTCCGCCTATTCTTCGTACGATTTTTCAACCGTCGCAGCCACAAAAATTATTTCGCCTGCCGTAAGACTTTTCCTAATGAACTCGATTTTCCGCCATCCTCAGTCGTTCGTATTTCCAAGATGAGCAAGTTACTTCCTTCCCGCTATGTCGGTGCGACACAAGCGCCAGTTGAGTCCTGTTTCCCAGGACAATTCATCCATTCCACCTCCTCTGGCTTCGTGTTTCCTGGCTACCTAAGTAGATCAGTCGAACTAAAGGGAAACTTCGACGCTGCCGGACGTCTCCTCCTTCTCCCAGCAATTGTAACGCGCGTCGTACACAAACGGACGTTAAATGCCCGGGCTCGCCGCTCGAACTGCACGTCCGATCGCCAATTTCGACGCGAACCATCCGCAAATGAACGTGCTGACTGGAAGAAAATCGACGTTCCTTCGCAAGGATTACTCGGAAGGTTTTAAAGGTTCGAAGGAATGGCGCTCAACAGAGCGATAAATAGATCGAGCATTAGAGGGCCATTCGTTGGCCACGCCCGGCATTTGTAAAACCTTCCTCATGTCGTATACTTGCCTGGCCGCTAATTAGGAGAATCTATTCAGTTGTTCCCCTTGGGGTGACGCCTTACGTCCCTGCGGCAACTTTCTATGCATTCTAATAGGACCGGAATATAATAGCCGTTCCAGGAATGGCTGCGCTCCGCCGGCTCATGAATATGTCATGAAGAGGCGGCCGGTGTCGTTTTATTGCCGACAGAAATAATAAAACGGAGGATGAGGGCGACGTGAATTTCAATATCAGGGAATTTAGGTCGGCAATGCCGCCGCTTGTTGCCAGTAATTACGGCCGTCCGTAGTTGGCGATATTTATCGGCCAATATCTTGTCTTTATGGCGTTAGTTGGGTTCAAATTCCCGGGGCTTAATATACCAGCTTTGATATATCGTAGGGATTTAAAGAAGTTAGTAATAGCAGTAATTAGTAAATCGGTTGATCTTGATGACTGGCGAAGAAGAAAACTAAATTGAAGAAACTATGACAGGCAATGTATATGTATGTTTGAATGTAGTATATGTTTTTTGAAAAATATTAAAATTATAGTTTAGAGAAGTTCGTTTATCGGTGACAGGGAATGTGTATGTTTTTTGAAAAATATTAAAATTATAATTGAAAAATGTTCATTTATCGATGACAGGGAATGTATATGTTTTTTGAAAAATATTAAAATTATAGTTTAGAGAAGTTTATTTATCGGTGACAGGGAATGTATACATTTTTTGAAAAATACTGAAATTGTAGTTTAGAAAAGTTCATTTATCAATGACAGGAAATGTATATATTTTTTGAAAAATATTAAAATTATAATTGAAAAATGTTCATTTATCGATGACAGGGAATGTATATGTTTTTTGAAAAATACTGAAATTGTAGTTTAGAAAAGTTCATTTATCTATCACAGAGAATGTATATGTTTTTTGAAAAATATTAAAATTATAATTTAAAAATGTTCATTTATCGATGACAGGGAATGTATATGTTTTTTGAAAAATACTGAAATTGTAGTTTAGAAAAGTTCATTTATCGGTGACAGGGAATGTATATATTTTTTGAAAAATATTAAAATTATAGTTTAAAAATGTTCATTTATCGATGACAGGGAATGTATATGTTTTTTGAAAAATATTAAAATTATAGTTTAAAAATATTCATTTATCGATGACAGGGAATGTATATGTTTTTAGAAAAATATTAAAATTGTAGTTTAGAAAAGTTCGTTTATCTATGACAGGAAATGTATATATTTTTTGAAAAATATTAAAATTATAGTTTAAAAATGTTCATTTATCAATGACAGGGAATGTATATATTTTTTGAAAAATACTAAAATTATAGTTTAGAGAAGTTCATTTATCGATGTCAGAGAATGTATATGTTTTTTGAAAAATATTAAAATTATAGTTTAAAAATGTTCATTTATCGATGACAGGGAATGTATATGTTTTTTGAAAGATACTAAAATTATAGTTTAAAAAAGTTCGTTTATCAATGACAGGGAATGTATATATTTTTTGAAAAATACTGAAATTGTAGTTTAGAAAAGTTCATTTATCGACGTTTTGCGATATAAAAACAAAAGCTGATTTTATATAATTTCGACTTGTAAAGTTAATGGATAAACTAAGAACCGTAAGAGTACTGGGGAAGAGAGAAAGTAATTATTATTATAATTGTAATTGTAATTAGAGGGTCCGCAATTTTTGACCTGGGAAGAGAGAAGTTGGAAGCCAAGTGTTAGGGTAAGACGTACCCGTAAAACGCCCAATAAGACGTACGACGATATTGTGGTCAGTGTTTGTATTGGGTATTGCTTGTACGGATTAAACTAACCTTAACTTCAAATAAACCATCCTTTCTTGTCCTTGCTCTAGACCAAAAATATTTTGTTATCGCTACATCTGTTTCTTAAATAATTCAAATGTCATAATGAGTGTGGAATACCTGTCACGATATATTTGTCGTTTAGATGTTTGTTAAGTTAATGAAAGTAATGCGATTATTTTCGTTAAATTGAAATTTAAAACCATTCATTATCGAGAGAACATGTATAATGAACAGGTAAACGATTTGAGAGTAACTCAAAATCGTTCTACCCAACTTCTGACATCCTAATTCTTAGGTCACGCCTCGGTCGAAAATTCACGGATCTACAAGGTTACGTTGGTTCGGGGGTAGTTTTGACCATTCTAAGGGCATATGCCCTTAGTAGAGCACGTTACGCTCCAAACTCGAATTTCATGCGTCAAACGTTAACAAAATCTTGACTCAGCTTGACAAAAATTTTTCTACCTGTCATATAGCCTTTTTAAAAAGAGATGTTTATTTTTCGAACGGTAAAAATTACAGCAAAAAATAAAATAAATTAGTACGAAATATTATGGTTGTTAATTTCAGAGTATAATAAAATATAATAGAAAATTCTCTCGCATAATAATTTACTATATAATTATTAAGTGCTGCGTACTTATACGACTTAGACCACTTTCATAATCTCATATGTGTTTGCCATACCTATATAAAATACCATAATTTTACTAAAAAGTGCAGGACCCTACTATCCTTCAGAATCAAAGTCCTTCTAAGTTCAGTTGCATCAAGTCACTTACTATGCTCCCTGCAACATGCAAAGTTAATTCTCTTTACTTAGACCACTTTGACAATCACATACGTGTTTGCCATACCTACACCAAATACCATAATTTCACTAAAAAGTGCAGGACCCTACTATCCTTCAAAATCAAAGTCCTTCTAAGTCCAGTTGCACCAAGTCACTTACTATGCTACCTGCAACATGCAAAGTTAATTCTCTTTACTTAGACCACTTTGACAATCACATACGTGTTTGCCATACCTACACCAAATACCATAATTTCACTAAAAAGTGCAGGACCCTACTATCCTTCAAAATCAAAGTCCTTCTAAGTTCAGTTGCATCAAGTCGCTCGCCATGCTTCCTGCGACGTGGAAAATTAATCGACGTGCAATTAGCATTGCGAGAGCGCGACGACGGCGAGCCGTACGGCGAGCGTTTTGCTCGCAGCAGCGATTCGAGTGGCGCTTCTTAGCATCGCCTAAGGCCCTAATACCGTGGTGGTTGAATTTGACCGTGGGCAAGGATGTTTCTCACGCTCGATTCCTCGAGGAGGAACCAGTCGGTCGGTCGATACGAGTCTGAGGCCCGCAGGGGTCGTGGGAGGGTTCGAACCTTTGGTCCTTCCCGCCTATCTCTCCCCTTCGCTGCAACGAGCGTCGTGGACCTTTGAACTCGTGGAATTTCGCGTCTGGCTGCGGCTCGTCGATAATTTCCAATGGACTTAGCCGACCGCCGCCACGTGCCTCCACACTGCCAACCGCCGGGGATGCTATAATTTCTCGTTTACGACTGTCATGACGAGATACGTAAACGCGCGGATGGAAAAGTGCGACAAGAATAGGCACCTCGGCGAGGGTACGTACCTCGACCGGATCCGTTCTCTTTATTCGAAGAAACGAGGATTCTTCTGTACACCGGCTTCCTTCCTATCTCGTTTCTTTTTGCGCCGTTCCTGGAAAGAAGAGGCAAATTCCCGAGGAGTGTGCGTCGTCCACGAGGGCGGCTCGTGGGAACCGCGGCGGCTCCGAGCCCCGTGAGAAAGCGACCCCGGAGAGAGATCGCTTCTTCTCAGGGTTACTAGGGAATCAGTCGATGCGAGAAAGCTTCTTCACGGAGGAGGTGAGGAAGGAAAGGGCGACGGGGCGAAGGTGGGAAGGTGGTTCGGTCCCCGGCAAACGGGACGTCGTACAAAAAGTGGCGAAATATGCCGCGTGGAGAGTCGCAGCTATCTTGGAAAATACGGGAAAAATAAAAAGTACAAACTTGGAAATTCACCAGCAGATTGCGGGAATTTGGAATTTTCGAATGGGTCCGCTCAGGTCGATGGTACAACAACTGCAAAAATATTTCAGCGCATGGTGGCCTTACATTACGCGATGTATTGATATATCGTGATATATTATAATACGACGTATTAGAGTACGTGGTAAAGATCGATCAGCCTAGCGTTAAACATGCAACCACAGAGATAGAAATAAATAATGTCAAAGCTGAATGCGCGATTCGTGTTTGATAGAGAAAATTGATTGGAGAATGGCAAAATGAAATGGATGGTAGAACTTGTCAAAGTTAATGGCTCCGGGGGAAATAATTTTGGCGAAGTAATCCAGTTTCCAGTTGTACATAGAATGGGATGAAAATAAAACGAGAAAATCGTAGTTTGTAGTTGTCGTTCTTTTTTAATATTTTTTGTGACACAGCGCGATAAAATTGTTTACAAATATGAAATATAAACGTAAATACGGTCGCGCTTCCGCGGGCTAATAATTCAAGGGAAAACTCGATGAACGCGTATAAATCTGGACGCAGAGGGCTGTCCCATAAACGTGATGCAACAGCAATCGATTAAATGGAACAGCAACGCAATAAAAGGTGAACGAATCGTTTATCAAAGAAGCAATGCTTGGACGAGGCAACGAAAATGCAGTGCGGGCGCAGCGACGAGGAAAATCTGGGAGCCGCACGAGGCGGAGAGCGGCGGGAAAATCGAATGGAAATTTACTTAAACAGAAAATCGTGTAAAACACGACTGGCATTGTACCGGGGTATTTACTTTGCGCTGTAAAGCGGCTGATCTCGTCGACGACGAAACGCACACGTGGGAAATAATTGAAAAAATTGGAAATTGAAAATTCCAATTGCAGGGGACAAACGAAATACGGAAAATTGAAAAATTTCTATCTGATCGAGTGTCGTTTCCAGCGAACAGAGTCGATGAACGGATCGCATTATTACGCAACGATGTTATAAACTTTAACGTGCGATTTTCCCTTCATCTTCTCAGCCTCGTTTTTCAAGCTCTTCGTCCTCCAACAGATCCACCGCGCCTTTGCAAGCTTCGAGGCAGAAAAAATCCAAGCTCGTCGCGTGACACGAAGAAATACATAAAATATACGAACTATAGTACTTTCTGCGATACCTAACAGGTGAAACAATCTTCTGCCGAGTCTCTGCTTTCTCAATTATGTTCTCAAAGATACAACGGTCTGTGCAGCTTTCGTTCCGACACGCTCGCAGCCCAAAAAAATATTCGCGCTTTCGTACTCGCAGTCTGGTTAGCAAATTATCGCGGGACACGGTGCAGGTGCAACCTGGTTTTTTCTAGCGTTCGAGAAATCTCCTCCAGCCTCCTGGCAGCTTGTTATCTCTGAGAAACCCAACCCGCTCCTCCGAGCCTCGCTTCTCACGCTCGGCACGCTCGCGTCTCGCGTTATCTGTGTGCAGGTAGAGGCCCTTCTCGCCTGGTAATCTTCGCCGGGACATCTGGCTCGGTTTTTTCTACGAATTCCTGCGAGGGCCAGTTGGCCGGCTAAAAGTTCGCAGCTTTTCGCGGCCTCTTCCGTCAGCCGGGTTTCCTCCGCGGCCGGCGAACCCTAAACTGCTAGAAGTCTGCTCGTGAAACACGACGCTGGCGCGAAGAATGTCAGAAGAAAAAGGCGCTCGTTATCTCTGCTATGTTCGTACAACAAACCGAGCTGGCCTGTGCGTCGCGGCGAACAGCAACCCGTTGATGAATATTCCAGCGGGGTTCCTTTGGAAAAAGATCGCTGCTGGAAGATCCGAGCCGCGCGCTGTTCTGCCTGCTCGATTCCCACGGGCCGTGAGAACCACGATTCCGTGGTCTGCGCGTTCTTCTCGCGCGTGATAGAGGAACATGAGCGAAAAAGAGCCTTCGTCTGGCAGACGGTGATCACGCGTGAAACCATCGTCCCAGTGGATCGAACGCCGCCTCAAGGAACACGCCAAGGGCGCGACAATTGGCGAAAGTCGCTCCTTTTCTCGGGAAACGTAGCGTAGGCTCACGGTGCAATCTCCTCTTCCGAATAGTTTTCAATTATGCTATCTATTATTTTATTATGCTGTTAATTATTAATGAGGAACGACGGATTGATTGATCGTTGGCTTTTGATTAAATCTGAACGAATGGAAATTTGAGTCGTTGAATTGACTCAACAAGTTGACGACTAACAAGTGGCATGTACAGATGGTTGTCGTCCAGGAATTTAGAGAAACCTCGGAGAAACTTGTCTCTTGGCAGCTTTTCAGCTTTGGAAAAGCGCTCGACGGTCGGCAAAACGCTGTTGCGTTCGCGTGTTTGGCGCGAAAATTCAATTCGCGAGAGAATACAACGTAGACACGTTACAAACCGAGCGATTGATAACGAGCCTTATCCGTAATCCTCAATCAAGTGGTTTCATTGCTTCCCTTTCATACTTTCTATATACTTTTATGATCGTTTAATACCTTAGCCTTGGTATTTCTGCATTTCATCGTCAGAGCTTCGCGTTTCTCCTCGAACCTGCACATCTCCCAAGCGTAGTCGCTGCACAAATAGCAAAAGCACAGACGCTGGGGTAACGCGATAAGGAACAAATGCTAAAGCGAAGTTGAAGTTGCAGGCTTCAAGTTTGAATATCAAGTACGAAAACGTTAAACTTGTTAGCTGGACGTGGAGCATTTAATTATGTTCGAGGATTCTTGACAAATTTTCAAGCTGGATTTTCTCGAAAACCAAACGGTTGGTTCTCCCTTTCGAACTGCCGCTTTTTGTCCTCGTCGGGAATTTGCTCGAGCCTGGTTCCTTCTCACGATTATCGGAGAAGCATGCGCGACGAGGAAGTGCACCGAAATTCAGGACCACGAAGCAGCGGCACGTCGAAACGCTGCGTTTTTTTCCGGCCGCTTTTTTCTTCCTTTTCTTCTGCGCGGCACGTGCTGCCGTGTCGCGCGGCAAACACGAGGAATGTCGGGATCAATGAAGGACGGGACGCGTTCGCCGACTCCGGACAAGTCATTCCCGAAGGCTGTCACGCTCCGGACGAAGCGTGAGAACGAAAATGCACGGCTCGAATCGACATTATTCTCACGTTCATCAGAGCAGCATGAACGAGACGGGAGCGTGTTGTTGGACGCGAAATTCGAAAGCGCGACGAGCCGCTGTTAGTCGCTGGACGCGGTCCTCTGCAAGTCCATTGCGCGCGATGAACGAAAATTTATGCCGACAACGCGAAGGATGTTCCCTTTGAGAGAGAAAATACGCTGGGTGACAGCCGATATCGCGTTAACCAGATGGGAAAATCCTGTCCGGTCCGGGGGATTTTGGATTTGCAGAAGTGGAATTTTGTCTAATATTGTTTTTAATAACCAAATTTAATAATTTTTAATACGCCGTTTTAATAATCCGTCAATTAATTAAATTCGAACGTGTTGCGCGAATAGAACGACCTACGAATTTATCGTGATACTTGGAGCTTCCATTTTCACAGAAATAAACGCCAACTTAATTTTACTATCTGCGATAACAACACAATTGTCGTTGCCATGTCACGGATTCGCGTGAGAAAAGAATGCTCGCGTAAAACGAGAAAAATTTGCATTTGTCCCTGCGCGCGTCCAAATTGCGAAATAATTTGTCCGCGTTTCGCAGATAGCGATTTACCGGAATATCATTTGCCGATCTATCTCGGCATGTTTCCATTAAAATTACCGCAATTTCGCGTTTACGCTCGCGAAACCTAAATCCGTTCAGAAATTCCCTGTTAGCCCGCGGTAATTAATTTCCACTCTGGCGAGCAGAAAACCTAACGGCCGAACGACGATTAGGTTAACGGGTTAAATAACGCGCGAAACACCCAACACCGGTGAGAAACCACGGCATAAAAAGCTAGATACAACGACTTAGAGAGGCCTGCTGCGCGGTTCTAGTCTCCTGGCAGGTTTATGGCCGAAAACGTAATATCTCGATCGATGAATTATTTTCGTATTATAAACTCCATCAGTGGCGTTTTCGTTGGCGCGATGTTGTACCTCTGCCGTTTGTTACATCTGATCGGCGACATCCTTCTTGCGACGTCCGTGCGCCTACATTTCGTCCAGAAATTCACCATCTGGAGCCACCTGCTTTCCTGATTCTTGTTTACAGCGGCTGGCAATTTCGTAGGGCAACAGCCAACCGTACAGCGTTTACAATAGTTACAGGAGTCCTGTGGAACGACAAACGCTTACAATATGGGCGGACTGAGAATTCGACTGAGAAATTTATGCCACGCTTTATAAAAGTCGGACAGGCTTGCCGCCTTTTCCGGACACTTCCATCTCTGTTCTAATACCCTGCTGCTTCGACACGCTCCAATGATTTCGGGGAAATCTTTGCCGCGTGCCAGCCACGCTGCGAGAACCCCGGAGCCTTGGATTTCGGGGTCCTGGACGTCCCCTGATCTGGCCCAAAGCGACTTCTTCGCCTTACCTGCTCGCCTAATCGCCGCGCTATAGAATATTGACTTTTGACTGTCAATGACACCGATCGTCATCGACATTAATCGATGCTTCCCCTACCATCGGCTGACGCCGCGTTCTTTCACGCGCGTGGCAACGATCCGTGCCCTTCGAACGTCAAAGAGAATTTCCTTCTGCGCTCGGGCGCAACTTGACGACGGGCTCGCTTCAGCGCGTTTCCAAATACCGCGCGTCTCGTATTGTAACGTATTGTAACAAGTAGCTGAAGTGGCCTGTTAAGCTCGTGAAACGCGCTTGCGAAGGAAATCATCGAAGGTGGCAAGAGGCTACCAGGTGCGTAGCTCGAGGCCCTCCGAAACTCATGGGCGGAGCAGCAGCGGCAGGTGTCGACCGTGGCAAGTAAAAGAAAGCCGGTTTAACCCGGTGGAAAGACCCAGGCACCTGCGCTGCCGATCCTCCAAGCTCTCCTGTTCGCCTGATCAAAATGGTACCAGATTCTCCACAAGTGTTAACCCTTTCGCCAGCCGACGAACCCAGAAAGAAGGTCGACTTCTACAGCTCGGCGGCAGGTGCGGCGATGACTTTCTCGCACGAAAGTGAAAGAGACAGGCAACGGCCGAGGGACAAGCGGAACGAGGAAAGTCGCGCTCGTGCTCGGCACATCTCGGGGATCTCATGGCAGCCTGGTCGGTGGTCGTCGAAAATTAACCCTTTCTCTGACGCGGAAACCGCGCTCGTGGCAACGACGAAGGAACCAGCTGGCGGGTTCTGCGAGCCTGGCACTGGGTCTTCGATTAATTCGTGTTTACAACGTTCTTCACGCCTTCCCGCGAACTTTAACGGGCCATTAACGCACGCCGATCGACGTTTCCTAACGTCACGTGACGCGTCTGCTTCCCCTTCGTTCCTTTTTTCTTGCCCTTTCTGGCCGACGCGACCCGACACCGTGTCCTTCCCTCGAGATCATGCGATCCTGTTACCTGGAGGATATAAAATTTCCGTTAGCGTGATTTTCAAAGACCGTGGCGGACTGGCGGAACTACGAAGGATTCGCGGGTTATTTTGTTCTTGCACTTTGCTACCCTGGTAGCCACCCGAGTAGCCGAAACAAAGATGGCAGGTGTCAAGTCACGCGTTGGCGAGTACCTGCCGCGCGAAAATATTCCCACAATTTGCACACGTCTTTTTGGAACACGCGCAGCGCGCACAATGTGCGACTTCGCGTCATAATTTGCAAAATTGTCGTCTTATTTTCTTCTTTCGTAACGCGAAACTCGCGTACTTTGGCTTGGAATTTTGTCACAGGAAAAGCGTATTTCATACTTCTTCTTCTTGCGACTGGCGCGTGTTAGGGCAAGTTCGCATGTTGCAAGTCGTAAAATACGCGCGAAGATGTCTCGCAAATTGTTGGAAGATTATTTAGGAAAATAACGATCGAAGTTGTTAACTGTTTGGTATTTAGCCGTTTGCGTGTTGGTAACGCGTCGATGCAAAGTAACTTGAGAATGTTTGGTACGAAAGCGTAGACTTACGGATATCTGTGCGGCAACTTTGTGGATCGTAGACGAGTCTCGAAATTGACGCGGACGGTCTAGGAATTTCAGGCGCTTCCTTCACGTTTCTAAGATCCTGATACTAAATATTCTGTTAATTTATATTTAGAACGTTTTTGAATGTTAAAATCAATAGCCAGCTATGAGTGCTGCCAATACAACTGGAAAATTGATCGAACGTGATCCAAGCTTCTCTCCCGTTTCTAACATTAAAGCGCGAACACATAAAAATATAAATATGTCCTTGCAATATCGTGAACGAGGCAGAGGAATTGTTCCAACTCTACAGGATAACAGAACGACTTTTTAGCGAATAACGAAAAGCCTCAATTTTTAGTTTATTATCATATAAATATTACAATATAAAATGTGTAAAACACTGGTAAGGTAGATCCCATAGATGCGGCACGTCTATGTGAAAACGTAGTCTATGCCACGCAGTTTGTCTAGGACTCTGGATTATATGGTCTCCTAGTCTCCAAGCGTATCTAGGTAGTGAGATTCTCTTCACTAGTCTTCTTTCTTTCATGCTTGAGCGTGTAACTAGAAAGAGACGTAAAACGACGCAAAAATCATCGTAATCAAAATTCCCTATTAAATATTCCTCCGTTGTAATTTATCTTCTCGTGAAACTCACCCTGAGAACACCAAAATCCGATTTTTTGTCATGTTTTATCACACTGTTGTTAGTCATTTCTTTGTACAAACATGATTTATGTATATATATATATGTGTGTGTGTGTGTGTGTGTGTGTGTGTAATATTCTGAAAATTTATGTCCAAAAATTGTCCAAAATTATCAGCCGAGCAACATTCAGAGCCGATTCTTAATATTTAAAAATTGAGTCAAATCGTTCAGATGGTGTGAGTGGACAGCGATTCTTTCTTTTATTTGCTTCAGTTACAGTTAATTTTTTTGAGCAGTAGATTAAATAAGTAGATTAAATAGTAAATTAAATAACTATTATTAAAAGCGCTATTGTATCTTTTCTTTTGTTCTCTTTAACCGATAAATACAATCAAACAAGGAACATAGATATTTTAAAATTTGCGCTTTGTCAATGCTTCTTGGAAAATTTGATACTCAAATTTCTAAATATCATGTATAACATTTGGCATGAATTTTTAACAATTAAAAATTAAATTCCTTCGTTCGTCGCGTAATAGAAAAACGAAGGAACTTGAGTGGCGCGATTCGCGCGTGTCCGCAGCTTTCTAAGGACACCTGTAACTTCCTCCAGGATCAGGACGAGCCAGGACCTAGCTCCACGCGTCTTATAGTGCCCTAGCAGACTTGTTTACCAAATTGGTTTCTTTCCGCACGAAGGTCAAGCGAAAGGCTAAAAGGGAAGGAAGGTGCATTATACCTGAGCCTCCCCTTGAACTTGCCAAACGTTCTTCCGCTCACGCATCAGCTCTTAATCGCAAAAAAAACAACGATAGCGAGGCTCACTCATTAACCTCAACAAAATAAATGAATCAAATAAGAAATCAGTTTTTCCAAGTGCCGTACGAAGAATAATTAAGACGATTAAATATTAATAAATATTATTAATCTAGGCTTTGAAATTTATTTTTATTTTATTTGTATTAGTATGAGAAATTTGAGCCATTGACTCGATGAGAAATTTAGAGATATTTATTTATTTATTAAAATTTACAATCAGTCCTCGCGTTGAGAATTTTCAGTAATCTTCTCATGGCAATTATTTATAATAAGTTAATTCTCATTATAGACAAGTATAATTTATAAATTCATTAATCTAGGCTTTGAAATTTATTTTTATTCTTTTCGTATTAGTATGAGAAATTTAGGAATATTTATTTATTTATTAAAATTTACAATCAATCCTCGCGTTGAGAATTTTCAGTAATCTTCTCATGGCAGTTATTTATAATAAGTTAATTCTCATTATAGACAAGTATAATTTATAAATTCATTAATCTAGGCTTTGAAATTTATTTTTATTCTATTCGTATTAGTATGAGAAATTTAGGAATACTTATTTATTTATTAAAATTTACAATCAGTCCTCGCGTTGAGAATTTTCAGTAATCTTCTCATGGCAATTATTTATAATAAGTTAATTCTCATTATAGACAAGTATAATTTATAAGTTCATTAATCTAGGCTTTGAAATTTATTTTTATTTTATTCGTATTAGTATGAGAAATTTAGGAATATTTGTTTATTTATTAAAATTTACAATCAATCCTCGCGTTGAGAATTTTCAGTAATCTTCTCATGGCAATTATTTATAATAAGTTAATTCTCATTATAGANCAAGTATAATTTATAAATTCATTAATCTAGGCTTTGAAATTTATTTTTATTTTATTCGTATTAGTATGAGAAATTTAGGAATATTTGTTTATTTATTAAAATTTACAATCAATCCTCGCGTTGAGAATTTTCAGTAATCTTCTCATGGCAATTATTTATAATAAGTTAATTCTCATTATAGACAAGTATAATTTATAAACAAGTATTATAAATAAGTAAATGTTACTTAATAAAATTTAGAAATATGAAGGTTTTCAACAGTGCTTTGTATTCAGAGATACTTTTTAATTTACGAAGGAACAACGTGTCGAAGTTCGCACGAGGGAAGAATTTTTCATCTAATTAAGATCGTGCGAAATATAATTTTCTTTATAAAAGGAATCATTTGCGCGATATAATTAATCCTCGTTCCCCGATGTCGAACTTATCGGATATTAATCGACACTGGGCTTCGTTTCTAATTTCTAATTTCTAAGGAAACAGAAGTCCGCGCGCGCATTCCAACGCAGTTGGCGATTTTAATTGAACGAGCGAAGAAGCCAAGCTTCTCACCGCCCTTAATACCTTCATTCCGCATTCTGGAGCGCAACTTCCAAACGCCTTATGCTACCCTATAAGGTCTGTTTACCAGTTTCATTTCTTTAAATAGGCGTGAAGCTACAAATTATAAGAGTCGGCTGGCTACCTGCCAGACCCTCGTTTGTAGATTTTAGGCTTTCAACGCTTCGCCGTATCGTGTTTCCCTGTTAGGCAAGTCGCCAGTAGTGAGATTTCTTGTGGTGACAGTATCGTAAGTAGCAGACGTTGGATCCCAGCTACACTGACTTTTTTTTTTATTTAATTCTTTACATTCACAGATTGGTAGAATTAACTACACCGACTTGAAATTATTCTCGAAATTCCGTTTGTTTCGATCCTGGGCGCACAATGGTCAGAATGCATGGCGAAAGTGTTTATTATTTGCGCCGATGTGCTCCAAGTTCATCAGCAAGCGGAGATCGTATTTATAGAAAATCGGGTGATCAGTTGCAGACAAAACTGAACGCGCCAGTTCGTTCACATTTGCAACCACCGTAAAAGCAGCAAGCAGTGCCTCCTCGTTTCGTAAGGGAAGACTGCAGTTAAATATTGAAAATGGAAGGAAGTTTGATAAGAATAATTACGAAAATGAAACGACGGACGAGATCTTTCATAATCGACGCGCGTTGCACGTAACGACGAGCCCAAAAGCAGAATCTTTCAGCTGCGTTATGCTGCCCTGTTGTTTGAATTCTGTTTAGTGATCATTCCCAATGAGCAGTTCTGCAGGTTCGGAAGGGGATCCCAAATGTCCAAGGCGATCTTTCTTCCTCATGATCTCCTAATCTGCGAGACTAACAAACCAGTGAGACGCGTCCTTCAAGGATCTTCGCCAACGTACTTGATAAAAATTTCTTTTTTAAAAATAGCAAACCGGTTTCTTGTTTACGTCCTGGGGCACGCGTTGCAAGCAGAACAGGTGTCGAGAAACCTGTTCTGCCTAGTACACGGCGCGCTCTGAATACGAATGAATGAATGAATGGCTCTCACGAAGGCAGGTCGATGAATCTTTTTGGAAATAATCGAATATTCCTGGCGTTCGTTAGCGGAGCGAATCGTTGCTTGGACATTGTTTTTTAGTCAGCCAACTAAACTAAATCGCCATTCATTGCCAGAGCACTCAGCGCTGTCTATTAAGGAATATCTGTTATATCTTTGTAATGGCAATATTCGAGTTAATTTCGAGGTGGATGACTTTTGGACGATCGCCGTGTTGAAACGTCGAATGGAAGAACTTGGTCCGCGCGATGTACTCCGTTTTGCATTTCGTAACAGTTCTGAGAACTTTGGTCGAGTGGGAGCTACCCGTTGGGTTGAACAGAAACCTCTTTCTGGTCCGTTGTTCATAGCGAGATTAATCTGAGCTTTAAATGAAGTCAAATAGAACACGCGTTTATACAAAGCTTTTCATCGCTTCTGTCCACTTCTGAAGTGGCTGGCCACGTGTTATGAAACGCCATGTATAAGTATACAATACGCAAATTTCATTTGACGTAAAGATGAAGAACGACGATTTGAAAGTTTTCATTGTTCTTGCACCTTCTATCCTGAAGTTGCTCCCGCGTCTTATGAAATATCTCGCATGCAAACTACAGGTTTGGTCAGATTTTGTTTAAAATAAAAATGAAGCATGACAATTTCAGATAACAAATCGACAGCACGAGCAAGTCAAACAGGACGCATGACTACGTGAAAACGTTTTTCATTGTTCTTGTGCCCCTATCTACCGCCTGAAGCGGTGCCGTGTGTTATGGAACACCCTGTACACGTAAACATGTAGCGAAAAGCGGAACCCGCGAGGGGGTGGGTTCGCGCCACAAGCTCAGACAGCGGTCGACCTTCTGCGACTTCATGCAGTCCTGGTGCGACAAGCGCCACGCGCCTCCGTTGTTTTCCCACGAGCCCTTGTCGAGTTCTCACGCGAGCACGCTCGTGCTTCCGACGTCTCCTCTGCTATTTGCACGTGTCCACGGAACCCGTCCGAAAAATGAAAAAAAAAAAGAGAGAAACCAGGCGACCAGACATACAGACGACCACGGAGAAAGGGAACAAAAAGCGAAACGAAGGAGAGGCGATGGTCGCCCTTCGCGACGACCTTCTCGAGTCGGATGAGACCCTGGCAAACCCGGTGCTGCGATTCTCGCGTCTCCGAATAGACTCTCCCACGGTGCGATCCCGTGGGAACGACTTAATTGGCCGAAGAATTAAGCGATCCTCGTTCTCGCCGCGCGACCTCGTTCCGAGAGGATACCTTCTTTATCTCTTCTTCGTCTTGTTCCCGTTTTTCGTTTCCCTTCCCTGGCCCTTCCAGCTTGGCCTCGTTAACTATTAAGGTCGCCGCGTAAATTCTGTCCGGAGTATCTCGCGTAGACGTTGTTTCTCCGGCGACGTTTCTCGGAACATCGACGTGTACGTGTGCCTATTGCCAATGTCCCGGTATTCTTACCGCGTTAATATGCGCGTAAGGTGCGTAAAGGGACCATCCGGGGTACTGGACGCGTCCCGCAGGTATAAAACTGCCAATTTTTCAGCCGAGAATCTTGAAATACGTGTCGACGATACGGCTCATTAAGCTACGTACTAATAGGCGTGTATTAGATTGTTTCGCTTTATGAGGAAATAATAGACACACGGTATATAAATTCAGTGAAACGATATAACAGAAGAAATGCTGCGCGTCCATTGTTTCCTTATGAAGCGAAAGATACCTTTGGGACGAGCTAAATATATCGAAGGTACGTGGAGCGCGTATAACAGGCAAAAATATTCAAATTCAAAGCGTAGTTGTTCGTTGTAATATTTGGTGGGTAAAGTAGATCCCTGCTCAGCTCCCATATCTTTTCTTTCGACTCTTTGGTTCGGAAAAACAGGAATTTGCATGAATATCGGTACCCTGCCTTGTGTCTGTTTTATGAGAACTTTTCTTCTGTCGCGCCTTCATAACCTCAAAATTAATTTGCTCTTAAGGACTACGGTAAAAGGATCGCGTTATCCATAGCACGGGATGAAAACACCATAGCAATTCGTTTTATCGCGTTCATCGTTCTCGTATCAACGCGGTAACCTAATCGCAATGTTACAGCGGTCTTTAAATCCTCCAAACCCACCGTATCGAGTTTCCACCCGACGCTGGAATCCTTGGGAATGGAACTCGCTCGATCGTAAAGCTCGACCCTTATCGGGATTGCTTCTCGTGGCTCGTAATTGGACCAGACGTGCATTCTATCGATTAGGGGAGAATGTGTCCGGAATATATTTAGGAGACCGATAAGCATCGATAGGAAGTTGGTAAATAGCATATCTGGAAACGTGGAAGATTTGACGTTTTATTTCTGTCGATTCTCTAACTTAATAACATCAAAAGTACGTACGTACACGTCTGGCAACAAATAGTTTAAATTTTTAGCGAAACCTAACCTCTCTTTTTTAGAGAATCTTCCTCCCTGCTCGCATCGTCGTCATTGGTAAGCGCGTAGTCGCAGGGACGCGCAATTGCTGCGACCTTGAAACCTTCCCAAAAAAAAAAGAAGAAAAGAAAAATCTGAGATTTTGCTATCGACAGACCTTCGTTCTTCGTACGTCGTCACCCGGCTGAATCGAACGCGCGCCCTTTGAACTTGAGGGTTCGCCATTCGAAAGGACGATCACGCTCGGCACGTGACAAAAATGTCAAGGATGATCTGGTCGGTTGGCCGCGTCTCGCATACTTTCTCACGTGCCTGGTGCATGATTCCCGAACGAGACACGGCCGATTCCCACAGGCTAGCTGGTCGAAAGCGTGAGACAAGTTCGTCCCTGGAAGCAGCGGACCGATCTGCTTCGGTAGTAGGCGTTCAGGTCTGGAAAAGAGTTGGGCGCTCGTCGTTTCTTCTTCCTCGTCTCGCACGATCTCGACGCCAGAGAACTTCCCACGGGACACCGTTCCCAGGGAGTTGCCGGCCAACCGAGAAACGCTGTTCCCATGATCGTGGGAATTCGAGCGACTTCAGGGGAAACAGATTCCCAGACCGACTAGGAGACCAGAGGAGCCAAGCTGGTCGACCAACGCCCTACCGATTTACCCCTAGCGCGCTTTCCTCGCTCGATCGACCAGCCAACACGCCGCTCCATCCTCGAGGAGGATATTAACCGCGGAATTCTGTTTAAAAAATCCCTTTAGAGGCGCGCAATTAAAATGAAGCAAAGCAGGGCAAATGCTGCTACTGTAAACTTCGCGAAAAAGGTTAAGCAGAACGAGGGAAGATTAGGTTTTTGTTCGATGAAAAATTCGTTGTGGAAAAAGGTATCGTTGTTAGAAGCTTGAAAATTGGCGAAAAGTAATAAAACAAAGTACACGAGACGATTGGAGGAACAGCCGACGTACGCAGCAAAGTACCAAAAATGGTAAAATACCAAAGAGAATAATCGAACAATCAAACTCTCTTTTATAAAGTAGATGATAGTTTTTGCTGGAAGTACAAGAGAAACAAACCTCTAAATGTCATTCATATTACTTTTCACTATAATTTTCAGTTTATATCGTCGTACTCTTCCCGTGCCATTTTCTCGCAGTTTTCTTTAGATCAGCTGGGAGAGGACTCGCTAACGATGTCGTAGGACGACTTGCGTCCCTTTGATAGTCACCTGATACAAGAATCACCAAATTCAGCCTCAAGTTCAACATCTTCTCACGGGTCGGTTCTCACAGCAGCGGCCTGACGAGCCGCCGAAATCTCATTATTTTTTGTAGCAAAGCCATGAGAAAACGTGGCATGGGAAAGTCCGTGGTTCTATACGTATCGAATGCCCAAACTGTCCGAGTGTGCAGCTCCGTATACGCTTCTCACGTTTTTGAAATATGCCGGACAGAAGGAGCGCCCTGCAACCTGAATCTAATTTCGGTTTTATGGCCGTTTTATTAGGTGGCCGTCCACGTCGTCTTCTCAGATTATAATTCGATTAGGTCCGAGTATTGGGACACGCGTAAACTGTTGTTAGGATACAACATTAACATACATCACATGACATACAACATATAACATACAACACACAACATGGTCAAAATACGTGTTGACATAAGATTCGTCAAAATGTAGAATTTAAATAGGTGAAACAAACTTTTACTGCAGTTCTGTCTCTTCAGTTACGTTCGTCAAAGTATGAACTTACATGGATCGATTATTATTATTATTAAATTATGTTAATCACCCCCTCCCGTTTGTCGATTCGCGAATTTGAAACCTATTTTTTACACCGCCAATTAAAAGCTCTCTGCAATTCTCTTCAGAGAATTTTCACTAATTTCAGTCCCTCGTGTCATTGAGAATAATTCGTCGATAAATTAATACACCGAAGAAATCGGTGTGAAAGCCGCATAAATAAGACAATGGAGATCGAGCGATTGTAGCTGCAACTCGAATGGCAACCATCGTGATAAATATGATAAATTAATAAATATTAGAAATATACAAATGGTAGAAAGTAAACGAAAGTGGAAATGAAAAATTGATGAAATCATCAAAAGGATAATAAAGACACAGCAGGTAGAGATCTATGGGCATTGGCATAAGCGCGCCGTACGTATAAAGCGTAAAGAAGGTTAGGGTTGATCTAAGCGGTGTGTTTAGAACCATCCGGCGAACATGTTGAAGTGGTAGTTCTCCTAAACCAGTGGAGCTCGTACTAGGAACGGCCTTGAAATCTCAAGGTTGTTCTGAACCTACCAGACGAGCCTACTACCTGCTACTATAGCGGTATTAACGGGTTTTCTCCGCTCATTTACTGCTATAGTCATCGCCCACCGCATACTACTACTACTACTACTACTACTACTTCATTGATAACTGCATGTGAATACGAACTTTGTTCCACTCGATATATTTTTTTACGAGCTATATATATATATATATTTATATAATACAAATTTTGTATAAATCAGAGGAAAAGCAATTTTGTTACGATATATATATACGCAAACGTAATTTTCAGTCAAACGAAATGCCACTTTTTAATGACAATTTTTATGTTACTTGTTAAACATATTTGTACCTTTCAAAGGTATTTTAAATCGAAAATTTTAAAGTCTCGTACAAAAATGTTAATTAGAATTAATACTACTACTATTCCATACTATTTTGTATCAATCAGGGGAAAAGCAATTTTGTTACGATATATATATACGCAAACGTAATTTTCAGTCAAACGAAATGCTACTTTTTCGTGATAATTTTTATGTTACTTGTTAAACATATTTGTACCTTTCAAAGGTATTTTAAAGTCTCATACAAAAATGTTAATTAGAATTAATACTACTACTACTACTATTCCATTGATAACTCCGCGGGATTACAATATTTTGTATCAATCAGGGGAAAAGCAATTTTGTTACGATATATATATATATACGCAAACCTAATTTTCCGTCAAACGAAATGTTACTTTTTCGTGATAATTTTTATGTTACTTGTTAAACATATTTGTACCTTTCAAAGGTATTTTAAATCGAAAATTTTAAAGTCTCATACAGAAACGTTATTTAAAATTAATTGACTACTTAGAATTAAATTTTCGTTTGGAATTAAAATTGAGAATAACGGAAATAGGATCGATATGGTAATTAAAAATTTTCAAAGCCCGATACCTGTACAATTTAATTTAATTCCATAAGAATACGATAGATTTGACGGATAAATGCTATTTAGATTACGTTATTACGTTTTATCGATATCGTTGCCACGAGATACGAAACCGCGAAAACAACTGAAGGATAAAACATACTCGCCGTTATATTATTAAATGATAAATAGCTAAACTTCTTACGTCGAATTCAACTTTGCTCCGTTCTTAATTGATACTCGAAATAAAGATTTATGTTGCCTCAAACTACAAGCAAAATATTTCTACGATACACAAGTTCTGTATCGTAGGAAAGAAGTGAAAATAAAGAAGTAACAACGACAAAGCGTCTCAAATCAAACTCAACTTTATCTCCTTCGTAATTATTAGTCGAAATGAAGATTTATAACTCTTCGCGGTATAAGAAACGTACTTCTACGACAAAAGCATACGTCCTACAATGCAACAACAATATAAAAATGACGAAGGATAATGAAATAATTTTTTAAATACTTCGATGATATTCTTTTTTATTAACATCATTATACATTACACACTGAATATAAATTAACCAATAACAAGTGCGAATAAAATGCAAATAGAGTGAATTTTTATTCGCGTCTTTCATGAGTTGTACATACATGTTTTTAACGAATACAATTGCAATTGACAATCTAAATCGTCAAATATTTGTCTTCTTTTCTTTACGTCGTATCGTAAATCTTACACGCTGTTATTATTTACATACGTTTTAAAGAAATTACTTACGAAAAGGACATTACCCAAGTTTCTACTAAAGTTTGCAATATATTGTTGAAATCGATAAGTATTAGAACTTGTACAGTTAACATTCTAGGGAAAGAAGGAAAGTATACGAAAAATATTATACGCTGAATATTCAACGTTGCGAAATTTTCGCTAACAAATAGCGCATCATTGGTCCACGAATATTTCATGGAAATATTAATCTGAAAGTTTTATAGTCGAACTTTAAAAATTATTATTAAAAATAAACATGGATAGCGCTATATAGAAATATAGGCCGTAGGTGAACGACATTTCTAACAACATTCCATCGTAGATTCGTTCACAGTACACAGATTCTTGTTCACGGCCATTCTCTTCTTTGTAGAATGATTTTTGCCGCACGATCACGAGCTCACGTACCCACGGCTCTCACACGATTCTTGCATTATTCAGGCCCCTTTTGCAGCCTGTTTGCTTGACCACGCGTAGTCATAATGGCACAGCACGTGCTGCGTATCGCGTCAAAGTTTCGTTGATACTCTCACGCTCCTCAATCGCTCGGCTGGTAGATTGCGTAAGGGCAATCGGAGCGCCTGTTTGTTTAAGATTATCGTTCGATAACTCGAAAACCTCGTAAAGTGGCTGTGTATCTATTTGCGTATATCGGCGATAAAAAGTGCTCGAGAAGATTTTTTTTTTTTAATACTTTGCGCTCAAAATTTGTCCAATTTGGACATTTGGTAGATTTTAGAGAAGGTTGAAAGAAGATCCTTTGATGAAAACAAGTTACTAACACGTATATTTTGGTAATAAATTAGTGTGCATTAGTAACGTTACATATTGACTGACTAATCAATTTCTCAATTTTTGTTGACAGAAGAATTTACGTGAAATTAGACGATGAGCGTACGATTTTAAATAAAATTTTGAAACTGGTCATTTGACCGGACCTCGTAACGTTAGCGTTAAATAAGCGAGAAGAGGCGCGTGTCGCGCTAAACTGGTTAGAGAGCACACGTTAAAGTGCGTTTACATGTCCTGTTCACGTTCCGTACGTACGGAACGTTGTGCTCCCATCGCCTGGGAATCATCGATGTTTCCCATACCCAAGCGTACGCGCCATGGCATTCCTTGTTCCCACCGTAAAATCGTTGTGAAAGCAAACAGTTCCCAAACCGAGTCCGTGGGACCGATGTCCGATGGCCGCCGCGTTTCCATTTCGATCGTTCGCCTGTTTCGCACGATAAACGCCGCGTGGAATTAAATCGAACACACGCGCGTTCCCTGCCGATCGGCCAGAAGCCGATTATCCGTACGCCAACAATTAGAATCCCAACGATATGTTTCAATTTTTCATCGTATTCGAAGAAAAACTGACGAAATCCTCTGTCAAAGTCGCGAAAGAATGAAATTTTCTCCTCAAAGTGTGTCTTTTGTTGCGAACGAATATGAACTCGATGTTAGTTTCGCTACCTTTTCGTTCTATCCGCTGTTCTCTTTACTTTTTGATTACTTCTATTCATCTGTTACATACAGCATCCACTAGCTATAATAAATAAATATAATAGAACAAATATTTAAAATTCGGATTGATATTAAGATGCAAATTATTCGATATTTTATTCGCAGAAATTAATCGAAACGGAAAATCTGTCTCCTTTTGCGTATTTTACGAACCGATGCTGTATTATTAGACCCACCCTGTGCATTATCATATTCCAAAAACATTGAAACGCAATAAATATCTTCCTCTGGAAAACGCTGCAACGTGCACGTACAATACGAAGATTGGACGGTAAGCCGTTGGTATGCTATTTCAACGAGATAAAAATAATGAAATAGCTTATTTCAAATATTCTCATTTTCCCGCGTTTATTTCAAATAAAATTTGCTCGCGATTGCAACGTGCGTCGTGTCGCATTCCGCTCGGAAAGCGGACGCCATCGCTGCCGGACGTCGATTTAGGAATTCCAAGGCGAAGCCAAATATTAGGCAACCCGATCCACCTTCGGGTTCTTCTCTCCTGATCCATTTTAACCGAATACGCCACTTATCTAAGCGTCCGAAGGCAACTTCTTAACCCACTTTTCAGGTCCACCACCTCCACGTTTGCCATACTTGCCTGTCAGTTTACTTATTAATTTAGATTATGTCGTGCAAGAGCTAATTGCCACGAAACGTTAGACGGTTAGACGAGCGAAGATTCTTACGCCACCGATCTAACGAGAAACGCGCCCAGGTCTGTTTAAAGTAAAATCCCCCACGATCAGCAAGTCGAACGTCATTTTCATTAAAAACATGATGATCCTGTCGATAAGTTTTTATTGTATATTAAATAGGGATGAGTGGTGGGGAATTATTTTAATTCATTCGCCATGATAAGAAGCAGAGTGTATGGAATAAACCAGTATATAACTTCTATTTGAGAAATTATACGCGTGGCAATAATATTTGTAGCGCACAATCGCATATATGAATTGTTTGTACGATGGAAATTTATAGTTTACAAATTATGCTCTTGAAAAATATATAGTTTAGAAATTATTTGATTGCAATGCTCGAATAGAACGCGATGATTCTAATTGTATCAATAAAATGAATTATCGAAGTGAATTCTAATATATTACAGGGATCAAACAATGTTGTTATTAAACTGCAATTTAATTTATGCAATATTTATATTTATACAATATTTTAATATATGCGATATTCGTGCAATTTAATGTCTCCAAAAATAGAACTAAATAACTCACATTCGTAGCGTCTAGCTACGTTCCGAATAATTATACAAATATTATATTATATATTACATTCAATATTCTGCGTTACTTTTACACCTTCGAATCCGCCACCGTCTGAATAAAATCTGCCAGCCACTTAAGACGCTGTATTTAAAGAAACCGAGGAAAAAGACTCAAGTGGAAGACTCACGGGTCGCTTCCCATTGGTCGACGAGGATTGGGAGGGGTGATGGATTCCGACGAACGAGGCCTGGTTGCCTAAAATCCCACGATTAAGTCGGACAGGGAACCCGAACTCACTCGCGAACCTTCTGCTCTCCTAATAAAGTGATACAGTTTATTGGACTTCTTCAAATCGGAATGCGGTGTGAGTGACACGATTATCTTCCTCGCGAAGTATCCGTCGCTCCACCAACTTTTTCTGGTCATTGTCATTGACAAAAAAAGTCGTCGAGGAAGCCGGCTATAGTATAGTATTGACGATATACTTAAGAGACGCGTGCTGGCACGTGCCTTCCTTTCTATACATGTATATATGCGTGTGTGTGTGTGTGTGTTACTCAGGCTGAGACCAACCAACTGTATTTTTATACTACGCTGATAGACTCACTATGCTTGGTCGGCAAGTGCCCGCCGAGTGGGCAGAAAAAATGCGTCGCAGAACTAGAGTCGAGTTCCGCGTGAGTCACTCACGACACTTCTTCGGTTTGGCTGACGCGTGGCTTTTTTTGTGTTTATATAGTAGCTCGTAAATGTATTCGAAACTTTTTATTATATATATATTTTTATTATATTTTATTTATTATATATTGAGGAATATATTAGGCGCGTAAAAAATTCGTTGAAATTTCATCGACGCCAGGACCGTCTCTTTTCGTACGTCAGTTTAACGCTCTAGCGAACATTATTCCGGTATATAGACGTGTTCGATAAAATGTACGTTTTACAAGAGTGGAAAAAGAAGTGGCGGAAGTTTCAATGACATACTCTAAATATAAATCAGGATACAAGCCGTCGCGTGCTGTCATAAACACAGTATAACGTCCGCTTGTTTTATCTGACGCACAGTGGATATGAAGTCACAGTATAGTATAGTAATGACGTCAACTCGATTGACGTCACGTATAAAAGATCCACGAGAAGCTTGGAATTCGCTTAATCGCAGTACGCATCGGTTATACGTGCAAAATGCCAGATCGAAATGTTTTCATCTCTTAATTGAAAGCTTTCTAATTTACCAGCTACGAATAGATAACTTTTATCTTAAGCAAAGATTGTCAATGTAATAATTTACATATAGTCACTGTTCGCGATGACAAAAGAATTAGAATAACTGTGCGGATGATAACGGAATATTTAAAAATGAAATAATTTTAAAGGGATCGTCCACGTGAAACTTTTCTAATTCGCGTGCATAATTAGTTACACGCACATAGCTCAAATGTAAATAAGTTAGCATTAGCTGCGAGGTATAATTACGTAAATACTCCCTACATCGCGGATCATGGTAGATCAGGATGGATCAGCGAGAAAAATTGGGAAAGGAATATGTAATTCGTTATAAATTGTTTAGACGATCTCATCAATTATTTATCTGTTCGATTCACCAATGAATTAAATCAATATTAACCAAAATCGACATTATCCACGGAAGCAACTATCGTCAATCGCGAACATATCACACAATGTTTCAAATTTATCGTTCACGTGCGCCTTCCAATCCAAAAGGTACAACCAACCTACTTTATATTTGAACACATCGAACGTGAGATATTTCAATTCTCCCTCAAACAAAAATCATGTCCTACCCCCGCCCGCCAGAAGGACATCTCCGCTCTTAACTAAAATATTTCCAATCGATACAAAGAAGCATACAGCAGCGAAAAGGCGTGCGGAAGGGCACGGCGGTGGAAGAAGGCCATTGCCGCACTGCCTAAAACGGCACCAGAGCGATCCTCTTGACAGATTCTGCGAGCCTGGTAAGGCTGTCAGCCAGGCTCATTTTTTCTCGGGACAGCCGAAAATTATTATCCACAGCGGAAGGAGGATAATGGCCCCCGGTGTCCTCCAGCTGAGCAAGCTCGACGGCGAGAAAGCTCGCTCGGTTTGTTGCTTTCCTATTACAAAGTGGTATTTAACTCGCCTATGGCAGGTCATCTGGGTGAAGCTACTCGAACGTGTCCGATCGCGTGCCAAGTCCCCGGTTTCTAGTCGCCTAATAAAAAAATAGCCGCATTATCGATCTTCTGCCGATCGACTTTATCGTCACGGTTCGAGGTTGACGAGCACGGGGACCTCTGAGACGACTATGCTGGCCTGATCCGTGTCTCCTGTTAATATACATATCTGAGATGAACGTACGAATTCGCTTCGCTTGTGAGCGAAACCGTCAGTCAGTCCAATCACTTGCTCGTCGAAAGTTGCCTCGGATGAAATTTCATCCGACACGAATTTCGTCGCAACGTTATCGCCTCGTTAACGACACCGTCGCAATGCTATTCACAACTTTGTTGCTGTCCGCCTAATGGGATTTACGAAACGTCCTTAAGAAGGACGTGAGTCGTATTTTTTATAGGCGAGCAATTTTTTTACTTCGTTACGCTATTTTGAGGCGATTACGCTAATTACGCGTTCTTGCTACAATACTAATGTATCTTATTTATGGCTCTTGAGTCGGGCAGGTATTTCTGTCACCCTTCTGAACCAAGGTATTGACAACCATAACACTAATTATTAATTGGTTCTATATAAGATTTATCGACGTCGTGTCATCTATCTTTGCAAAGCTCGTCTATTTTTGGCTCTATCAAATCAATTGCGATTATATTTTATTCAAATAATTGTATTTATTCATGGCCAGCAAGTAGCGTGGAAATTAGAAAACCAACATAAATGGATTCATACTGAACGTCCGAAGGAGAAGAAGAAGGATTCTGAAATCATAGACAAGAAACAACTAGGATGAAATTTGACATCCTTTAAAAATACCAATTTGTATTTTTTTTTTTTTTTATCACATGTTTGAAGCCTCGAACTTCCATTTCTGCTGACACGAATATATTTATACGTATACATATGTATAGATAGATAGATTACATTGTCAGCCTCATCGTAGACAGTTTTCTAACTATCACGGAAGCTATTCTTATCAAAAATCTGCCGCCGATAGTTTGTAGCGGCGTGTGGTGTCGTCTTCGAAGGACGAGTCGAACCCTAAAGAGCTGCACACGTGCTATGTTAGCCTGTTCTCAAAACCAACCAAATTTAGACCGTTCAAAGGGAAAGGACTGGAAGCAAACCGTGGCGGACGAGTAGGGGGATACGAGAAGATCGCCTCCATCTAATTTTAATTGTAAGACACGCTACTTGACCAAGTGGACAAGTCAATAGTCCATGTCAGACTCGGAGGCTTCTGTTCGCCTGATAAGTGGTCAAACGAAAACAGTTGTCAGCCAATGAAACGGAATAAATTATCCCCTTTGATACTCACCAGCGCGTACAAAGTAGCATTTTGTTTTTTTTTTTTTTTTTTGGGGGGTCATATATTATACTTCGTTATCGCTTCGCAGAGTGATAATTAAATGTGTTAATGGTAATTTAATATCGTTTCGAGGGCTAATTGGGTAATTTCGAGAGGTTAAGTTGATTTTAACTGAGAGATTTAACGGTGGTAAAAATTTCGTAACTTCAGCTGCAACTTGCTTGATAATTTTATTACTGCAAAATAATTTCCCATAAGCATCGTTTCACCGTGTACGATTTTGACGAATATAATAATGACGAAACTAAGATTCTCAGTTCCAAAGTAACAACAACTTACGAAATTCTTTTGAGAATTTCTTTTATACGTATATAATACAAAATTTCAAGCGTAATAGCATAATTCATTATACCTGTCAAATTGAATATTAAAAATTGTAAGCTACAAATTGTGAAATCCTGTTCTACGTTGATCGCCATTTGCAACAATGTGTGCTCAATTATACTACCACATACGACGCTATAGCTAAACTGCGTATAGTACGGAAAATTTGCAGATGCAAAAATACGCAGAAAGCGCCTAATAATCGCGAAATACGGGAAATAAGCCACCGTCTAGAATATCCAACAGGTGAATAACATACTAACAATAGGTAAAGTAATTTTCTACCTAAATTCGGTATTTTTCATTACATCGGTACAAACACGAATTTGCATGAATATCATCGATCTAATTACAACTGTTTGTGCTTAGATACCATTTACGCGTAACGACTAACGGATCGAGGGAAATTGAATGGTTAATTGAAAGGGCCATTCTCTGACAATATTTACTGCTGTTCGCAGGTCGCCAATTGACGGTGTTCAATAGTCAATCGACTATTCAAGTTGGTGGTCGATGGAATCGCAACAAAGGCAGAGTAGAAAGGTCGTTCTTGGGCATAATCGCCGGTCTCGTGGTGAATGGCGCTCGAATTTTGGAACTCGCTGCGGCCAAGGATGGAAGAATCATCACCAGAGGAGATGCTCAGTTATTACCTCCTGGAAGCCTGCTGGATCGTGCTGCACCGTTGCAGAGGATGCAACAGGTAATCAAATTTCGAAGAATATCTTAACGCTGTCGTTGATCAGGAAAATTATGCACATGATGAGATGGATACCTGGAAATCGAATATAGAAAAATTAGAAAAATACAGAGGATGATATAATTTCTCGCTTGATTTATAGTTATTTGTTTCTAGCAAATTTGAAGAAGATCTTTCTAGCAATTTAATCGAGTTGCTGTATACTGTCTTCTATTAATTTCCAGTCTTGCGATGTTACGTATTCGATTTTCATTAAAAGGTTTACGTAAACGACGATTATGTTTTACACGGAAAGATACTCTGTTTTCGAATATTTTGTTTATGCATTTAACTACGTATTATTCACTGATAAATCATTCGCCAGCAGTGTTATATATAGATATATATATATATCGTCGTGCGTTTATAGCGCGTTCATCAGTACGTCATATAATCGTAATTAATGATCTGTAACATCGGTTTGTGTAAATCGTTGTGAAGTCCTGCGCTTAATTATGCTTACGAAGGGTTTACTCGTAATAACCGAATCCTATATTGGATATGAATGTTAGAATATAGATATGGATAATAGAAATTGGTGATTCATAAAAATTCTCTCTCCTCCAACGTACATAACTTTTACCGCGTGCTTTAATAAATATGAACATCACATCCAAGTTAATGCTTCCTCGTGCTCT
The DNA here is from genome assembly GCA_014737535.1 of Bombus cullumanus. Taxonomy (NCBI): domain Eukaryota; kingdom Metazoa; phylum Arthropoda; class Insecta; order Hymenoptera; family Apidae; genus Bombus; species Bombus cullumanus. The sequence goes on along the minus strand of JACXIX010000010.1, from coordinate 1,596,405 downwards.
AATAAAATTAAACTGCCTTAAATTCCTAAAGTTTCGCTGAACTGTATTTTACCTAATACTTTTGGTAATCATGTTGTTAAAAATATTTGATTACCTAGAATATTAATAGCTTGACCGAGACCCTAATGCGTTGAATAATAATATTGTTAAAAATATTTAATTACCTGAAATATTAATAGCCTAGCCCTAACCCTAATACTTTTAATAATAATTTTTAATACTTTTAATAATATTATTAATAATAATATTATTAAAAGTATTAGTAAAAGTAACTATTATTTAACAATAATATTATTATTAGCACTATTATTAAAAGTAACTATTATTTAACAATAATATTATTATTAATACCATTACTAAAAGTATTATTATTATTTTTACTAATATTATTATATATTATTTAATAGTAATTTTATATACTAATATTAGTAAAAGTAACTATTATTTAACAATAATATTATTACTAACACTATTATTAAAAGTATTATTATTACTTTTACTAATATTATTATATATTATTTAATAGTAATTTTATATACTAATATTAGTAAAAGTAACTATTATTTAATAATAATATTATTATTAACACTATTATTAAAAGTATTATTATTGCTTTTACTAATATTACTGTTTATTAATATTACTGTTATATATGTTATTAATAATAACACTATTATTAAAAGTATTATTATTGCTTTTACTAATATTATTATATATTATCTAATAATAATTTTATATACTATTTAATAATAGTATTAACAATAGTATTAACAATAACAATAATATATAATAATATTAGTAAAAGTAACTATTATTAAAGGTATTAGATATTCACAAATTGTTAAGAATTATTCAACAAAAACGTGATGTTTCCTTCCTTCATATTAACAGAAACAACGGTACAACACTCGAACGGAATATACCTTTTTATTTAGTGCGACGCAATAAATTTTCATATCTCTTTTGCACCGCAGACGCCGGCGTCCGGTTTCCCAGGCGTCATGGACGACCTCATATTTTCCGGTGCCGGAAGTGGTTGCGCCGCCGACGACGAGGACGAAGAATGCACGCCAATCTACGAGCCTGGTTCCGGTAAGTGTAAGTAACATTTCCAAAGGCCGTAAGTAATTCCTTCTGCACGCTTGCTCGCGGAGGAATTTCTTCTACGAGCCTAACTCATCTTCTATCTACCGCATATCCATATTTTATACATATGCGTGCACGTTGCACCAACTTCTCCCTGAACACGTATGACAAGGTTAATCGCACGATATTTTCTTTTTTTGAGAGAGAACAATTACTCACCGGGAAGTTTCATTTGCCAGTCACGCGTCCGCAAATCGGTCTGCTCGACGAGAGAATCTCGCCTAAGCATCCGATCATCTGGTCATCTGGTCCAGTCGCATGTGTATTTGCAAAATAATTCCCATCTCGACGATGTTATTATCGCTAGTGGCAGAAAGTTGCACCGGCTACTCCGACCGTCTGTTAATTAACAGACATCTTCGGAGATTGAGGAGAACAAAATGGGAAGAAATTGCGGAAGAACATAGTTTCGCACGTGTGAGCTGAAAATTAAAGCTGAATAGATGTAACTAATTTTTCATACACAACGAACGAACTCGAACGTTATATCATTCGATCGGTTGCATCGCGGCGAGTAAAAAATGTCCTCACGACTTTTCGATTCGATCACTCGTTTTCGAGCTATTCAGGAAAATTTGCTTTCTCGCTAGTGGTCGTTCGCTCGCAGAGTTGGTATATAAGAGCGCAACAGACGACGTCTGGCGTGTAGTATGAAAGGAGAGACGTTTAGCACTCCCCTAGACAAGGATGGAACACACATAAATGGTAAGGCACTGTCGCCTTTCGGCGGCACTTACCAAATTTTTTAATCTCATTAATTCCGACGCAATGCGATTAATTAATATTTATTATTAATTGTTAATTGGATCGAACAATTATTCGACGTAGATTGAAAACGAGATTCGATGAGAGAAACGAGGAAATATAACGTTGGAAATTTGATGCCGTCTCTTTTGTTCGACGATATTATTTATGAAAATGCTTATCGATCGTAGTTGGCAGATTTTTCGACAAATACGTTTTGCAAGGCAATTTATTTGAAATAGAAATGAATAAATGAAATTGACGGAGGGACAATATTTGGACAGAGTTTGGCAACTACGGAATCTCCTGTTATCTAGTATATTATTTATGAAAATGTTGTCGATTATAAATATCGGAAATGAAATAAACATCGATGTGACGAGTGGAGATGATAGGAATTTCATTATTTGTTTCATCGACGATCGTTTTCGCACCTGTTTATTTTTTCAAATACTGCGATAATTTATAGAAATCAATCATTTCGAAAGCGCAGGATTCTCGCCATACAAATTTATCGTCCTTGTTCCGAATGAATAATACCGATAAATTATTTGAAATATAAAATACACGACATTTTATCATAAACAGCGATGCTGTGCAAATGCAATTTCCACCGGCCCCCTCAACATCACGTACATCGACGTAACATTTCGTTAAATAATCTAACTGTCATTTTCAGTTATCCCGTCATCACGAATAAAAAAGAAACGCGCATTAAATCTGCCCGTCGCTGGAAACCCTCGATCAAACACGATTTATAATTATCTCGAGACAGAACTAATTATTTCAAACGTCGATTATACGTACGTTCGGAAATATGTTTGCAGAAAAATACCGATAAACGCCAATTACTTATGTACGTGCTGCTGCAGATTATTTTATCTCGTATGAACTTCCCAGATACGTTTTTCACGATTAATACGTTTCGTTGAATTAATTACACTGCGTTACGATAATCACATTCTTCGCAATACTCGATGGTAAATAGCAAAATGCAATTTCAAAATATATTGGGTTGGCAACTAAGTGATTGCTGATTTTGTAATTACCACCTAATGGAAAAATCAGCAATCACTTAGTTGCCAACAAAATAGTCACTTCGATAGCGAATTCATAAAATACATATCACAATGTTGCCTCATTAAACGATAACTATATTCTTTGTAACACTCGATGATAAATATAATAGCAAAGTGCTATTTCAAAATATANTTGGCTTCGCAACTAAGTGATTGCTGATTTTGTAGTTACCACCTAATGGAAAAATCAGCAATCACTTAGTTGCCAACAAAATAGTCACTTCGATAGCAAATTCATAAAATACATATCACAATGTTGCCTCATTAAACGATAACTATATTCTTTGTAACACTCGATGATAAATATAATAGCAAAGTGCTATTTCAAAATAGATTGGCTTCGCAACTAAGTGATTGCTGATTTTGTAGTTACCACCTAATGGAAAAATCAGCAATCACTTAGTTGCCAACAAAATAGTCACTTCGATAGTAAATTCATAAAATACATATCACAATATAGTCTCATTAAGCGATAACTATATTATTTTTAATACTCGATGGTAAATAGCAAAATGCAATTTCAAAATATATTGAGTTGGCAACTAAGTGATTGCTGATTTTGTCATTAGGTGGTAATTACAAAATCAGCAATCACTTAGTTGCCAAACCACTATACTTTGAAACAGCATTTTGCCATTTGCAATATATTTTGCAACAGCATTTTAACTATTTTGTTGGCAACTAAGTGAGTGCTGATTTTTCCATTAGGTGGTAATTACAAAATCAGCAATCACTTAGTTGCCAAACCAACATACTTTGAAATAGCATTTTGCCATTTGCAATGTATTTTGCAACAGCATTTTAACTATTTTGTTGGCAACTAAGTGAGTGCTGATTCTGTCGTTAGGTGGTAATTACAAAATCAGCAATCACTTAGTTGCCAAACCAATATACTTCAAAATAGCATTTTGCCATTTGCAATATATTTTGCAACAGCATTTTAACTATTTTGTTGGCAACTAAGTGAGTGCTGATTTTGTCGTTAGGTGGTAATTACAAAATCAGCAATCACTTAGTTGCCAAACCAATATACTTTGAAACAGCATTTTGCCATTTGCAATATATTTTGCAACAGCATTTTAACTATTTTGTTGGCAACTAAGTGAGTGCTGATTTTGTCATTAGATGGTAATTACAAAATCGGCAATCACTTAGTTGCCAAGCCACTAGTCACTTCGATAGCAAATTCATACCACACATATCGCAATGTAGCCTCATTAAGTGGAGAATTGCCTCGCATAATCATTCGAATGTACCATAAGGTAAATGAAATTCGCGATGAATTTTGTCGAACAAATCGATGGCGAAAATATCATCGATGAGATGTATATCTGTACAAGTGAAAATAATAGCAGAGCCGAAAGAGGGCAAAGGAGAACACACACACACGCACGAATGGGTTCGCATATCGCATGGCATGCCACCTTTTCGTCTTCATGCTTGCCCGGTTGTATCTTCGATTCATTTGCATATTTAGGATCCCTGGCTGGCGCCCCTCCTTTCTCTTTCCTTCGTCGACCTCCTCGTCTTCTCTGTCGGCCGGCTCGGAAATCTTCTCCGGCTGACTAAAAACTGAATTAATACGATCCCTTTAATAAGTCGACGCGCACCGATGATCGTCACGATATTACGAAAGCAGCTAACAACTAACAGCTGGCGCCGGGTAATTTCAGAAGCGCGACATTTTCAGCGATAATATCGAGTCATCGAGTATTTAAATCATTGTACCGCAGAAATACGTATTTTTCTTCTTTTTCTTCGTTTTTTTCTTCTTTTTTGTATATGGTAAAAGTAGATTCAATAGTGAGAATTGTAATATTTAATCTACTTTATCTTTTACCTGTGTGTTCTTCATTGTGCAATTTACCTGCAGTGTTTTTTCGTTTGTTAATGTGGCGCATTTTCCAGGAAGCTTCCCGCGGGAAATTTTAAGCAATTCGAATTTACACGCGTACAAGCTCCGTATAGTTTGAGGGTTTCACTGAGAAAATTTCTTAAAGGTATCGTCACAACGTTACGAGATATAACACAAATGTAATGTAGAAATTCGTCGATGATGTGCATAATAATGACGATACGTGAAACAATATATTTCTGAAAATAGACAGAATGTTTATAGAAATTATACAGTTGAATGAAAGGTTGAAGAGATAATTTCCAATGCAGGGGATAAAACATATTCCTAACGTAGATTTCTGCTTTCAGAATAAACATCTTTATTATTTTGCCCCAGTATCTGGTAATAGTCTAATAATCCACTTGACAAAATACCATTTCTCTGTTTATTTTCTCGAGGCAGATCGAGTCCGCCTGTAATTAATAACTAACGTAAAACAGCTTAAAGGTTAAAGCTATTTAGGGCCACGGTTATAAAACTTACCCTCACACTTGGTCTAAATTTAGAATTAAACGAAACGTCGATAAACATTTTTACGAGGACGGAAATTTTCCTCCGTGTTTCAACTTTCAATATAAATATACTCTGGTTTTTTACATATTTTCTACTGTCTTTGGAGAAACATCTGGATTACGATAATTAGAACTCCGCAACCGTATTGAAATTACGCTTTCTTTCCATAGCGATGCATAGTATAAACCTGAAAAAAAACACAATCAGTTGGAATATTTCAAAAAATATAGTCGAAGTACTAAATGAATTATCCCGTGCGATTTAAAGACTGTAATTAAGTCTTCCTTCTAAAATGATAAATAGCGTGAAGGCGCAAGTATGAAAAAAGGAAATGTTAAAATAAATTTCAAAAAATATAGTCGAAGTACTAAATGAATTATCCCGTGCGATTTAAAGACTGTAATTAAGTCTTCCATCTAATATGATAAATAGCGTGAACGCCAAGTATGAAAAAAGGAAATGTTAAAATAAATTTCAAAAAATATAGTCGAAGTACTAAATGAATTATCCCGTGCGATTTAAAAATTGTAATTAAGTCTTCCATCTAATATGATAAATAGCGTGAACGCCAAGTATGAAAAAAGGAAATGCTAAAATAAATTTCAAAAAATATAGTCGAAGTACTAAATGAATTATCCCGTGCGATTTAAAGATTGTAATTAAGTCTTCCTTCTAAAATGATAAATAGCGTGAAGGCGCAAGTATGAAAAAAGGAAATATTAAAATAAATTTCAAAAAATATAGTCGAAGTACTAAATGAATTATCCCGTGCGATTTAAAGACCGTAATTACATCTTCCTTCTAAAATAATTAATAGCGTGAAGGCGCAAGTATGAAAAAAGGAAATGTTAAAATAAATTTCAAAAAATATAGTCGAAGTACTAAATGAATTATCCCGTGCGATTTAAAGATTGTAATTAAGTCTTCCATCTAAAATAATAAATAGCGTGAACGCGCAAGTATGAAAAAAGGAAATGTTAAAATAAATTTCAAAAAATATAGTCGAAGTACTAAATGAATTATCCCGTGCGATTTAAAGATTGTAATTAAGTCTTCCATCTAATATGATAAATAGCGTGAACGCCAAGTATGAAAAAAGGAAATGTTAAAATAAATTTCAAAAAATATAGTCGAAGTGCTAAATGAATTATCCCGTGCGATTTAAAGACCGTAATTACATCTTCCTCCTGAAATAATAAATAGCGTGAACGCCAATTATGAAAAAAGGAAATGTCAAAATAAATGAAACCAAAGCGCCATAAGAATCAACTGTAGCTTACAATTACCCGTAATTCGATATTCACATCATCGTTGTATCTTTTGCTCCAACAATAGCGCGAATTACGTCAATTACGACCGTTCCAATTGTACCCTCGACCATTCAACCGTCCAATCCAATCATCTGTCGAATCTTGAAACGAGAAAAAAAAAAAGAAGAAAAAAATGAAAAAAAGGAAAGACCTGCTCACTCACGGGTTTGATACAACTAATATCCCGATCGCCGGGTTAATAATATCATTATTAGCCCATCGATGCCTGTCATCCATCGAGCCAGGATGGGCGCGCATAGCCCGGAATGATATGGTTGAAAATGAAAAACCGACCACGTTCCCGTGGCAACCGAATTGAAAGCTGAAACGAGGCTGATATCGGCCAACAAAATTCCCCAATCAAATACGCATTCTATCTCCATTATCGGCCCTTTCCCTGCGCCGCCGCCGCCAGCCCGGTAACCACATTTTCGTTTTCCGTTACACCGATGACGCAAACCGTGGCGAGAACCACGCAATCGTACGGAAATTATGCGAGCGTCGCATGCCATCCTACGCAATTTCAATAATCGTTAACCCCACTTTGTCTCTCCTTCTTCGCAGACGACATAATAACGCCCGTGTACGTCGCGCCAACGAGGTCGCCGACGACGTTCAGGCCGAAGCATCACAAGGAGGACCTTCAGCGTCCGTCGTGCGACGACGAGGAAGACTGCGAGGATGGCTCCGGGGAACCCGTCACCACCGAGGAGATCTTCGTCACATCCGCCACTGGTCCGTTTCATTTCATTTTCATTTCCTTCTGTATTTTCCTTTTATCGGTTTCGTGCGACCGACATTTTTACATTTACTCTCATCGTATTTTACTCGTGAGCTTGCAGCTATGGCCTGGTGATTGTCGACCAATGGTATTAACCGGACTAAACTTGTTAGGACACTCGTTAAACCTTCCCGTCTACGTGGCAAAACGGCCAACGACCATACCAACGGTGGCTTAACGCTTTCACTGCCACGCCAGAATCACGTGTCTCGCTCGGGACGCCACGGAAGTATTTTTATTATTCATATAATGGCAAAATGATAATAAATTGACGATGTTCGAGCTGGCGACTAAGTCGCGGCGCCGCTCAGAATGGCAAATAAGTCGGAGCGCTGTTAAGGATGGCAACTAAGTGAGTGCGGGTGGTTCTTGAAACGTTCAAACGCCTTCGAACGCTGATCAGATATTTTGAATAGCTTTGATTATTTCATTTCAGACAAATTCCTTAGACTCGCCATTAATTCGCTACAAGCTTCTGCCACGGTGCCGTTTCGTATCTGATGTGACGCGATCGATCGTCATCTTCCTATTGCAAACGTTGCATAATCGTTGAACATCCTGCTCGAACAAGGAAGCATACGTGAAGTTCATACGAAGTTTAATTCTTTTTATCAAACCTTTCTGATAAGACTCATATTACGTAAAAATCTGCCCTCCTATGTACTCGCCCCGAACTTTTACCTCTGCAGGAATTTTCGCCGATTTTTCTCTTTCTTTTCTCTGTTTTTTCTCTCCCTCTCTCTCTCTCTCTCTCTCTTCTTTTTTAGTTTCCTATTGTTTGTTGCTTTCGGAACACTTGATTTGCCTATACTCACAACGAACCATACTATCCCAGGTATTGATCCTCCGCGCATAGTTTCCTCTCGTTCGCTTGCCAGTATGCGCTACGTGCTCATGCAGGCGGAGTATTTCCAAGACTCGTGTGGTTTTCCAAGGCTCGACGCGCCGGAAATTCGTCTGATGGCCTTTTCCAAGAGCCACGGTTTTCGTATTCCGTTCGCAATGGCTTTACAGAGCATCGTTGATGAAGGAGACTTCTTGCTTAGAGAATGCTCGAGAGGAGTTTCCATTAAAGCGTATCTAGTTCGAGAAACATTTCCTGCGCACGATTCTGTCACTCGACCCGACTCGACTCCTTTTCTATTACTGTCGTTACATCTCTGCATCGTTCCGCGATGCCTCTTTTCTTCTTTTGCTTCTCTTTCTAATCCCGCCAGTTCAAAGACGGTACGAGGATCATTTACGAAGCTGTTGATAATCTCCTCGAGCTCCTCTCGTCTACAGAAACAGAGCCGCGATTTTTCTGATGTTAGAAACGATCTCTCTTGCTTTATGCAAGTCGAAGTGGAGTGCGCGCAATTAAAAACTAAAGGGAAGAATCGAAAATATCGGACGATTAAATACGATGATTAAAAACGAGCCTTTCTGTACAAGATATTTTAGCAAGCGTTGTATTCTCCATTTCTCCGTATCTTCGTATAATCTAGAATTCATTGAGGCAAAACGATAGATTCCACGAACGTGGAAGATCGACTATTATACGTACAAATATTGACAACGAAATTTGCCCGCCGAGCAACGTCGAGGATCGCACGCGATGAAGAACAGTCGACGAAAATCGCAAGCAGCCTCCGGTGACGTTCCTCTGCACGCACCACCGCATTAATATTTATTGCTAGCCAGGTAGAATTCGCCGTGGAATCGTCCACCTTCCTTTGCGCTGTTCGTAATCGAGGCAGATCGAGTTCGTCGAGCTTTGAAACCATTAACGCGAATAAATGAGAAAAAGTGGGAAAAGAAGCTAACGAAAGGGAAAGAAAAAGAAAGGAAGAGAAATGGAAAAACAGGGAAAAAAGATGGAGGCACGCATGGAAACTCGTTATGGAAATACTTGGCCCGTGGGCGTCCTCTTCATCTGCATATCCCTCGACTTGATGCGGCGAAAGCTCCGCCAATCCCCACTGCCACTGGCTAAGTTGACCGTCACGAAAATAGCACTCCCCCGTTCGACGAGATCGTTGATGCGACTTCTTTTCAGTACGCCGCTCTTCATCGCGGAATAGGAAGCTCCTCTTCATCGCTCGCTCGCCGCTCGTTTATCACGGTTGAGGCAATTTCGCGTCGAACGTCGAGCAAAACGCTCGGCACAACCTTCGTGAAGTTCGTTTCTCCATTTTACTATTCCGTTTTATCATCTTATTATTCATTTTTATTCACGAAATCCTGATTCGGCTACTTTGTCACGCGATCGAAGCTTCGCTGCAACGTAGCTTGAGCAAGTTTGATTAATCTCGTTGAAGTAATCGCATCACGTAGGGAAAAACTGTAGTGTAATTTGGTCGAATGGTAGCTGCCGATCGATGGCTTTATGGGCTTCTGTTTCAAATGAACACGACATCGTGTTTCACCTATCGAGAAAGTATGACCAGCCTTGTTGGAGTAATTGTACCATACCATGTATAGTAGCGTAGAGAGAAATAGTAGCGTAAAGTAACTGGGTTGATGAAAGTAACTTTTGACCGATGGTTTTATGGTTTCTTGTCTTATCTAAATTGTTTTATCCAAAATTTATATTGTTTCATCTAAAGTTGATGTTCTTTTCGATTTTTTGAGGAAGTTTGGACAGTCTTCTAGGAGTAATTGTATCATACCATGTATGGAGAAATAGTAGCGTAAAGTAACTGGGTTGAAGAGTAACTTTCGACCGATGGTTTTATGGTTTCTTGTTTTATCTAAATTGTTTCATCTAAAATCGATGTTCTTTTCGATTTTTTGAGAAAGTTTGGACAGTTTTCTAGGAGTAATTATATCATACCATGTATGGAAAAAGTAGTAGCGTAAAGTAACTGGGTTGAAGAGTAACTTTCGACCGATGGTTTTATGGTTTCTTGTTTTATCTAAATTGTTTCATCTAAAATCGATATTCTTTTCGATTTTTTGAGGAAGTTTGAAAGTCTTCTAGAAGTAATTGTACTATACCCTGTATGGAGAAATAGTAGCGTAAAGTAATTGGGTTGAAGAGTAACTTTCGACCGATGGTTTTATGGTTTCTTGTTTTATCTAAATTGTTTCATCTAAAATTTATATTCTTTTCGATTTTTTGAGGAAGTTTGAAAGTCTTCTAGAAATAATTGTACTATACCTTGTATGGAAAAATAGTAGCGTAAAGTAACTGGGTTGAAGAGAGTAGCTTTCGACCGATGGCTTTATGGTTTTTGTTTTATCTAAATTGTTTCATCTAAAATCGATATTCTTTTCGATTTTTTGAGGAAGTTTGAAAGTCTTCTAGGAGTAATTGTACTATACCCTGTGTGGAAAAATAGTAGCGTAAAATAACTGGGTTGAAGAGAGTAGCTTTCGACCGATGGTTTTATGGTTTCTTGTTTTATCTAAATTGTTTCATCTAAAATTGATATTCTTTTCGATTTTTTGAGGAAGTTTGAAAGTCTTCTAGGAGTAATTGTACTATACCCTGTGTGGAAAAATAGTAGCGTAAAGTAACTGGGTTGAAGAGTAACTTCCGACCGATGGTTTCATGGTTTTTTGTCTCATCCAAAATCCATATTGTTTCATTTAAAGTCGATATCCTTCGATGTTTTAGGAAAGTTTGAACAGTCTTGTTGAAGTAATTGTAAAGTAATTTGGTTGGATAACAGCTCTCGACCGATGGTTTTATGGTTTTTTCTTTCATCTAAAATCGATATCGTTTCATCTATCGAGAAAGTTTGGACAGTCCTGTTGTATATATATAATTGTATTATACTATCTATTGAGAAATAGTGACGTAAAGTAATTTGGTTGGGTAATAGCTTTCGACCGATGGTTTTGTGGTTCCTTGTCTCATCTAAAGATCATATTGTCTCATTTAAAGTCGATATCCTTCGATGTTTTAAGGAACTTTGATCAATCTTGTTGAAGTAATTGTAATCTGGTCAAATAAAGGTTCTCGATCGATGATTATTAATTCAATTTCAATATCGTTACATCATTTCAGGAAATTGAAAATTGTATCTTGTTGAAATCCTGTCATATTATGTACAGACAAAACGTGTGATAGTTTTCGAATACGATGGTCTTCTATTTAATCTTCAATTACCATAGGTTCATTTACAAGACTCAAAATTAGATTGCTTCATTCGTAAAACCAATTAACATCTAACAGACTATTGCGAGTTTGACGACGAAGTTATTACTTTTTTTCCACAACTATCCTCAGCGAGGTGTAATTTTTGAGGACAGCAGACGCTTCGATCGACGAATCCTAGTCGTCGGTTAACGAACCTACCCGGTAGACATATTGTAACTAGTTCAACCGCGAATCGATGGCGAACGTTGTAAAGCGAGCTTTCTGCCTCGCATGTTATGTTTCGTGTGTGCACCGACTTACAATTAGTCAAGGCTGTTTCTTTAACGATCATCGACCCTACAACCACGTCGACTGGCATTCCGATTCTAATCGTTTCGTATTCCTCCAGCGATAAAACGAATTCTGCTTCGAAGCAAAAGTGAAGCTTTCTGGGACGTAGAGTCAGTGCATTTAGATGTTTCCAGTAAAACGAATATTTTAAACAGAATCGAATACCGTGACAATGTTAGATATTTGGAGTATTTAAAAAGAACTCAAACGACAAATTACTCGCGCCTCTTCATTCTCTTCGATTTCATGGACTCTCCAAACATTCTCATGAACTTCGTTACCTCGTAAACTCCCGTGAACTTTCCACTGTCGGCAAAGCAAGGCGAGTTACCTCTAGTGTTATACAAAATTAACGCAACTTGCTAGTTGCTCGACTCAGCTTAATCCAGCCACTTCATCATTAACCACTATCAAACCTGCTTCAACCTCGGACGAACGTCAACCAACCGGCCAACTTTTCTTCCTTCAACTCTGCTACGTGCTTTCCGTCATCCGACGATCCCTTCGCGCGCCTAAATTCAGGCAAACTATCAAACCCCGCGATGTTTGTTGAGGATTAGCAGGCGAAAGTATCTCGCAGACTAATTTCCCCAGAACCGAATACGTTGTTGTTGCGGTAGCTGCTCGTTGCATAAAATCAGTTTGCTCGAAACTTTGTATCTAGCGTTTCTCCATCAGCCGTAACATTTTAAAACGCCTGAAATTTCTCATGTATTTTCAGCTCTTAAACCGAGTCGTACCACGTAGACTGTTGCGAAGTTCCGGCTGAATATTTCAACCCTATTGTTCTGACCGGGTCTGTAGCCGAAACGAATATCACATTTGCAAATATTCACTTTTGCAATGCCACTCGTTACGCGAATGAAGTAGGAGACCTAAGCGAAAGGATATCGGAGAGAAGCGAAGGGGCGAAGAGAAGAGCGGAGTTAAATCGAGCGAAGGCGAACGTGGCAAAGAGTGCGATATAAATCGTCAGCTTCGAGGTGACTGAGAGGAACGGGAAAACTAATACCCAGCGATCGCTTGTAATCAATTCTTCGTGAAAATAGAAGCCTAACGATCGTCGATTCTCCATATTCTTCGCCAATTACGAAACATAACGGTGAGGGTTGTAATTAGGAAACATCGCCAGGCCGAGCTACAAGCACGAGGCAGCCGGCATCTGAAATTTCCCGGAGACTTTCAACCCGTTTTACGTAAACATGTCCATACGCGTGTCTATAGCGGCGTGTTTGTCACGACGTTACGAAAGGGCAGAGCGAAAAAGGAAAGCAATTAACCGGTCGTAGAGCGAAGTTGTATAGAAACGCGTACATACAGAACGCAGTAGACGACGGTCGGTATGCGTGCGTGAATGATCGAACGGTTGTCCCTGGAAGCCAGGAAACACGAGTCCCAGAGCGTGGTTGGGTGCTCGCAACGTGGCTGCTGGCCACGCACGCGTGAATATCGCCGGCCTACGCACGCGTAAATATTGTCGGTAGCACGTTACTACCCCATCCCCCTGTTCGAGCCAATCGGATACACGTAATTGCAGCAGCCGGCTGACGCTTCCCTCTCTATCTCTGTCTGTGTTTCTCGTTTCCATATCCGAAAGCAGACTCGAGCTCGGCGGCGTACACGACGGGCCGCGAGTACACGACCAGCCACATCAGCACGCAAACGTCTCCAGGCTCGCCGTCGACATCGACCCGGGACATCGTCACCGACTCCGTCCAGTACAATGTGTCAACCACAGACCTCGAAACCAGCCACGTCAGGTGAGTTTGCCAGTTGCTCGCGAGGACACCCGCGGCGACGTTGCAACCTCGCCGTCGCACGAATTCCGCTAACTCGTCCGGGGTTCGTTGTGCGTGCACGTCTGCTGCGTTTCCGGCGACACGTCGGTTCCGGCGTCGTTGCTCCGCGGCAATTTTCAACCGCCTCCCATCGCCATCGAAACGTATTCCATTTTTCTTCTGACTTTTGCTTTCGCTTTTCTCGTTTCTTTTGGTTCTTTCTTTTTTTTTCTGCACCAGGTGGATGCACAGGGTGCACTTTCGTCGCTCGACCGGAAGTTTGGAATCGCTACGGAGTGTTGCACGGGCAGGTAGCGTCCTCCGCGAGTTTACAGAGATCGATCTGGGATATTGGTTTCGATTCCTAGGGGAGCTCTTTCGTTAGAAGTTGGTCCAAGCGAGAGAAACTGTAACTACGTGGATGTCTGTAGCGTTAATTTCGAATCGACCATGGAACTTGCCAAGTGATTCCGGGTTTCTGGTTTATTTACGTGCCAAAGGCGCTTCGGTTGCTTTAGGAGCGAGCTGCGAGTCACAAGTTTCCGATCGTCGCGAACATGTTGCTGGGGAAAATTCAAGAAACAATTTGGTTCTAAGATCGCGTTATTCTCGGAAAGTCTTTTGTTAAAAATCTGTCGGGATAAAGGAAATTACTATCGTCGTCTCTGGGAATATCTTCATTTCGAAAATAACAGAAGCGAGCAAAGCAATTCCAAATTTCTCATTTCACTGGCGATTCGATCGCTTCTCAGATTCTCAGCGTACTTTTTTATCATTATGACAGCTGTGTATTCTTTTCTGCACACGATTCTTCTACGTTTCATTTAACTGTACGATTTTTGTAACGCTGTTGGAGACACGCAAATTTATTTTACGATATTTTTTACTTAATTTCGCCACGAAAACGATATTTATCGAATAGAGAAAATTAGATATTGTGTCGTGTACGTTTTTCACGCCTTTATTTTATTACGTCCGATTTATTTGACAGAAGTTTCGCCCAGAGATTGCGCTTTATTTTTTCGAGGAAATGGGAAAGCTTGCGAACTGTTCTCGCGCCAGGGAGCTTTTTTCCCTTTTTTAACCCGCCGTTAAACGACGTACACAATGCGGCTTAACGTTCTAATAATAATACGTTGTTCCGTATCAAAGGAATTGATTTTAGGGAAACAATAATAACGTGTTTATGAAGTAATCATGCAGAATATCTACATAATTATAATTATTCGGACATTAATTATTATAGAGCCATAGAATATCTCGCGAGAGCATTGGTCGATGGTTCAAGCGTTAAAAATATATATTTGCAATTTTTAATGTACTTTGTACTGATCCCCTACTGATGCAGCATACGCAATTTTTCATAATTTCTCTTTAATTTTGTAAAAGCGTTTTTAATTATTACACGAAATTCCAGAGTTACGGAGTTTGTGATGTTAAATTTAATTTGATTAATTACGAGTTTCAACTGATTCATCCGATCGAACGTTTAAAACTGGCGGTAGGTTTAGCCGCCGGTCGAATTGTTCGAGGCGAAATTGATAGTAGCAATAGCGTTTGCAATTTCCTCCGTTACGATCTTAAAACTGAACGGAAGATTAGCAATCAATTGCTGATTACTATGAATCCTCAAATACATTCGGAGAAATAAATTCTCGTAGCTGATATTTCGAACGATAGTTCGTTTTTTAAACAGCGCGTTAACGTAAATTAATAGTCACATGGTTATTCCGTAGTTTAAATATTATAGTAACGTCGCATGATCTTCCACTTTATCAAATTTTCCACACGCTTGCCGCGAGGACGACTGGAAATATCTCAATTTTCCTGTATTTTCTTCGCTTAACGACTTGCCCCTCTCGACGGAGAGATAAAAATACCAGTTATCTGCAAAATTGTCGCGAAAAGGATCATTGATAGAATCGATGGAATCGACGAATTATAAAAATGTAAGGACGATGGTCGCTGAATTTTGGGAATTTTTTCAAAAAATTAAACCATCGAAAAATATTAATTTTCCGTGAAATTGACAAATTCGAGGATTGATAAAAATACGGTAGAAGTTCGTTTGTCCGAACCAGTTTTTGTTCACTGTCAGTTAGGCGAACTCGTAACTGGCTAACTTTATTATCCGAAATATTTTCCCTCCTATCGGATAGAGCGACTTGTATCGTGAAAAAGCGATAGACAAAAAATGATGGAAACTCATTCTCAATAAATGGAATTGCTCGAGCTTGCGTGCTTCTAATCAGAGTTTGCACCAATTTAGCGACTGGTTTTACATTTATAACCGTTATATCGTAGATATTATCTATAAATTGAAAATCTTCAATTTTGTTATACATAAATTAACATCGATTTGCTGCATGAACTTGAAAGTACGTAACTCTGGTACCCGATACGAAAAACGCAGGAAATTTTAGTGACAAAGGAATAAAACCATTCCTTGACCAGTTGGCTGTTTCTGACGAGTATACTCGTCGTGGGAAAACTGTAGTTACAATTTGCTGTTTAACTGTTAAACTGGAGCAACAAAATTAAGAAATAAAACAGCCACGCACACTGTGTTCCACGAGTATACTCGTCATCGCTTGCACGCATTCATTAGCCACAAATTTTAGCTACACGCTTTGCAAACAGACGGCAACTGGTCAGGTCGTTCGTTCTGAATTTTTCATTGAGCGCTCGATCGTTACGTTCAATTATCATACTCGATATCGCGTAAACGATGAAGGCGATCGGATATTCCGAGCATTCAGGTGGCAGATACTCACGATCACTCGTTTCGAACGTTGCAGTAGCGTTGTGACGCAGAGATCGAGCACCGTGACGACCCAAACAACGACCACGGAGATGACGGACCCACCTCCACCGCCTCCACCGCCCATCTACCCGCCGATGCCGACGCCGCCGAAGAACAACAACAACAACAAGAGGATAACGTCCGAGGCGGCAGAGAACGCGGCGCTGATAATCGGCATCATAGCCGCCGCATTGATCGCCATCGTCCTCATCATCCTCATCATCCTCAAGTTCAAGAATCGTCCAGAGACCAGCTACAAGGTGGACGAGACGAAGACCTTCTGTCAGGACCCGAACGCGGCGCTGCTCGGCGCCGCTGGCTCCGGCCAGCCGTTCAACGGGCCCATGAAGAACGGCGCAAATGGCAGCAAAGCGAGCAAGAAACGTGAACTGATAGACATCAAAGAGTGGTACGTGTAGAGGCGGCCAGCCTTCGAGATTCACGCGTCCGCTTGAGTGGCGCACGTGCTCTTGAAAACCTCGTGGCCAGGTGAACACGCGAGTCCAAGAACTTGACGAGGAACGTGTGACAGCCTCTTCTTATAGGTCCTTCGTTGGTGCTAGGGGAACTATTTAGCTTTAGTTTTTCGACGCGTTTCTCCACGAACGTTAGAACGGGCTGTGTTCCTCGCGGATAAACGCGGCGAACGAGAGAGGAGACTGCGCCCGAGACGAGTCGTCTCGAGCGATCTTCGCAGACGTCGTGATGCGATCGTTGGTCCGGCGGCGCACGGCCAGACAGGCAGCGTCCGATGACCGTCCGTCATCGCGCTGGGAAAATCCCATCTCCTGCGTGTCTCGGCCGCCGGTCAACCTTAGGTGAATCAGCGTTATAAGCATATCCAATGTTATATCGATGGAGATCGAGCCTGGTCGACGCTGTGCGCGACGATCCTGTCGGCGGAGGCTGCGCGCGTCCAGGATGGAAGACAACGAGCGGCTCGAAGCTCGCTGCAACGATCGGCGTAACGACGGGACGAGACCGATCGCGTCGATCGGAAAGGCAGAGGAAGAGCAAGAGGCAGAGGAAGAGCAAGAGGCAGATGAAGAAGCGACGCAGACGCGAAAGAGAGAAGAAGGGAAAGGGATAGAGGCACGGAAGGTGCGTTGCGCAAGGATGTATCGAATGGTTGTGCCGATCGAAAACGTGTCCGAGCGGCGGCGGACGTGGAGCATGGCGTTGTTACTCTTCGTCAGAGCGACGCTCGGCTTTAGTTGCAGCACTTTGTCGACGCTAACGCGACGTCGAGCACAGGCGAGTCCTCGAAATACGAGCGCGCCACTTGCCCGGAAAAAGAAAAGAAATTGAAAGGCAGAGACGAATATTCTCGCGCGGGCTGGTAAAATCAAACTTCTTCCTCGTTGCTAGACATGTTGTTAGTTGTATATTCGCTGTACATGGACAGGTTCATCGCGCATTCACGATAGCATTCAGGTGCGCGATGATCCTCCTTTAGGCGAAGCGTTCGAGGGGAGAAACGATCGTTCGAGGAGACGTGAATTGTGCGCGCCACGTATTTCGGGGATCGGCAAAGACCAGCAGGGGAAAAGTAAAATTCGCTTTCGTTCGGACGTTGCCATGGCCCATGAAGCGCGCGAGCGAAGCGACGAGAAAGTGTTGGAATTAACGCGCAAGAACGAAAGTATCAATACGAACGATCCTATCTAGCGATTAATGAACTTATTGTTGTATAGAAGAAAGCAAAAAAAAAAAAAATATATATATATATACATACACGATATTTATCGATTATGTTATGCGTGTAAATTGTTTATTAAATTATAGATTTTATTAACACAACAATGGAAGAGAGCGTGCAGATACGTGTTACGGTGTGCATGATGGAAACGGTGTGAAAGGGATGAGAGATAGTCCGCGTTGTTTTGTTTGAATATAAAGAAGCGACTCGAAGTAACGTCGGTGTATTAGCCGTAAATTTAACGCGTTCCTGCGGGACGCCGACATTGTAAGCTGTAAGTGATCGCGCGCGGAAACGCTCGGAGGACACTGTCGGAATAGTAAATGGCACGTAGCCATGCGCAGATCGATGCTTATACGTATACACAGGGTGTGAACGCAGTATTGCCAAAAAGGAAAAAAAGAAAGAAAAAGACAAAAAAACGAATCAAGCTTGACCGGTGTTTAACCCTTTGATGTCCGAAATCGCCAGCGCGCGTTCCTTCCTCGTGTCGCTTTGTCTCGATACCTGTGCGGCATAGTCTTTGTACTGTTCGCGGAAGACTATCGTTGTTTCCTTTGCAGAGAATGATCAGTCATTGTATCTTCTTGCTTGCGCCACGCGACGCTCCCTTTCGTTCGACGTTTCGCGTCTCTGTCGGATGTCCCGCCGCATACCTTGCGAAGTAAAAACTGTCAGGCGAAACAACTTTCGCTGCGCGTACATCCTCGAACAAAGGGCTGCAAAGGGTTAATTATGCTGGCGCGTCGCACGGACTCCATTTCGTGGATATTCGGGGCCGTTTCAATCCAACTCTATCCGCCTCTGTAGAAACTCACCGCGGGCTTCTCCTCCGGCTTCCAGCCGACAGCGGCATCTCTTCTTCTTACGATGCACCTTGCCATCCGAAAGCGTAGCTTGCCCCTTGCGCGACCAAAGTATAATTATCGGCGAAATACTCTATATTTTCGTATCACGCTGCTTGGTGTTCCCGGCTTCCTAACGGGCGTCTGGTCGAGACTGGTGTTCGTACCGCAACTACGTGTACAATTGAAATTACTGTTCCACTGTGTGTTGAATCGATAATAAATTTAAGACAGATATCATCCTACAGACTATCGATGCTTTGATTTCTGCACGATGCACGTTTCAAGACGCTATTTTCATTTGTTATTCGCCGTTACTCCTTCGCCTAATTTTTAAACCGACCAGGGCACATTGTCGCGTGAAGACAGCACCAGTCTGGACTGGCTGACGATCCAGTTGGTTCGTAGATCGCGTCGATTGCGCGCGCGTTTCAACGTCCCCGTCGGCGAACCTAAGCCAAATCGCTGCTCGTTGCCGTGATTCGGTCGTCTCTATGGCCGCGAACCTGCTGAATTACCCAAACTCCCAAATGTCCCAAATGTCCCGCATCTAAAGCTAAAGGGCGTCTCTCGATAAAGCGTGTCGTCTGGAAAGGAAGGAAGAATCGTAGAATCGGTGAACGGATTCGCGGATAAGCAATGATGAAACGTGATACTGGCAAGAAGGGGGATCTGTAGGTTCAATTAATTTAAAATCACTCGATACGTACCCGCCTGTAAACGCGATTGCCATTGTCCAACAGCGATCGACCATTCGTCGAAACGGCAAGTGTGTGGCTCTGAATGAACGAAAGAGCGAGAGAGAGAGAGAGAGAGAGAGAATGTGAAGATGACGCTTAGACAGGAGGTCGAGAGGAGGAAACTGGCTAAAAGAACGAGATACGAAGAAAACGACCGATCGTTAAAAGGCTTCTGAATTGTGCAATTATTGTAAAATGTTCAACTTGATCAACGCACGGCGTGCCTCGAACATCGTGCGATTCAAGCGAGGAAATTTAAAAAAAAGTTTGGAGGAAGAAAAAGAGAAGAATAGGAATTTTCTCAGCCTCTTCGTTACCTCCTCTCTCTCTCTCTCTCTCTCTTCCACGAAATGCAACGATTATTTCAATCGCTGAGTGTTCGCAGCTTCGAAGAGATTGCACGGTGGCTAAATGTTCGAGGAACGCCGGCAACTTTGTTCTCTGTTCGCTACTCGACCTCGCGCCGTTCCCTCGAACGGCTCGCGGAGAAAGTTGGTGGAGGATTTTCTTATCGGATTTATCGTACCTGTTCTTGTTGATTCCACGGCGTGCGACTCTCGCTAACGAGTGCGCTCATTAGTCTCGTTATCGTCGCGATTCGCGTTGAACGCGCCTCGATGCGCGCCCCTACGACCCCGCGAAACTTCGTTCTCGTTATACTTCAATCATCGCTTCGATCGCCAACGATAAACGCGCTGTTATCGCGTCGCAGGTCAAACGCAGGCTACCGTTTTCCGGTATCCTGGCCGCTGACGCGCTCTCCTTTTCTACCCGCGTTCCGCGTGCGATTTCTACTCGATCGATCGTCCGATTTCTTTCCTTCTACCATACGCCAATTTTTCTCCGGCTTCTTTATTCGAATTCTCGCGTCTTATCATTCGCCGCCAAGCTTTCGAAGGAACGTTTTCCACGTAAGGAACTACTGCACCAACTAGCTTTTACAATTAGCGATTCGACGTCTACGACGAAATTCTAAGATCGGCAAAGTGCAAGATATCACGCGGACAAGCATCGACTCGACCAGCGTCCTCGAACAGGACGACGGTGGCAGAAACTTGGTGAAGCGTCGCCTTCGATAAGGTCGGAGTACAGGCTCTCAGGGAAGCACGATTAACGCGTTTTAATTAGAAGAAACTCCGAAGCCGAGGTCCGAACCGAACCGGCCACGGTTCCAACGCATATCAAAACGAAAGACTCTTCGACCGATCCGATCGGCCGTTTCGTACGACGAGAGAGGAAATCGATGAAAAGGCGAATCGAAAGTATCGCGGAGGCGAGTCACTCTTTTCTCTTCACGAAAAGCAAGAGTTGGCCGATCGTAGGGTAACCGAAAATGAAACGATTGCTCGCACGGTAAAGCATTGCTCTCTCTCTCTCTCTCTCTCTTTCTCTCTCTCTAAACGATCTAAAAAAGAAAGGGGAGAAATGAAAGTAGAAAAAAACAATATGGCGGACGAAAACATTTCGAGACACCGTTTCGTACCTTAGTCGCACAAGAACTTGATGAATCGAAATATAGCACGATCTTTGCCGGTATAAAATTGTCACGAGCTTTCCAACTCTCCGCTTTCTTCTTATCCTCCTTCTTCTTCTTCTTTTTTCTCTATCTCTTCATTCTCTTCGTCGTCGGTTTCTTATTCACGCGATACCTCGTCGAATCGGTTCGATCGAACTAACCGGTTTACGCACGACGCTTAAAGATGGCACGACGATCTTCGCTTCTCGATATCGCCGCAGGCGTCGCGCCATCGAGATCGATCGTAAGCTATAGAAAGCGATAAGTCGATGTGGATTTCGTGTATTTACGTGGCTAAAGTTGAGTGGGCAGTCTTAACGATATCGCATCGTAACATCGTCCGACGTAGCATTTTTCCGATTGTCCATTCTCTGCGTAGAAACGTCATATTCGTTGTTCGTCGAACGTCGTTGCTGTCCCCCGCGAAATAAAATTCTCGCGATCGTCGAACGCAAAGTGCAGCACGACTTGCGTTCGCGGCATCTTACGCAGAGCGACTGCAGTTGCCCCTAGTAGCGAAAAGGTCGAAACAACGAAACGTCCTGGCTCTGCCACATCGACGAATGATAAATACGACGAAGATCGGATCGATCGTCTTACGGCTCTTCTGGTAAAACTTGATAAAACTCGAAACCGCTTTCTTTCTTATGTCGTTGCTTCTTATGTCTTCGTTCAAAGGATGGAACGTGATACATCAGCGCGTTGAAACGAGCGTCACCGATTGCATTTACAATTTCTACGTGAAATGGCATGAGATTTCGAAGCGTGCAAGTGCGATTAAACGTGGCTGTTTTCCTAACGCTTATACGAAAGATTATGCATTCGAGTACGAAGATAATTTTCTCTAAGTCGTTTGTCTTGGCAGGGACGAGAGAAGCGAGAAAGTCGCGCGCCATTGGCGTACGATCGAACGCGATACGATTATCGGATTAGTTAAACGATGTCGGTGGTAATTCATCGGCGATAACGTATCAGCGTGTTCGTGGTATACGGAACAGAGTACCGTGGTGAAGGTAATTTTTTGCTGCTTTCTTCTCTTGAAAAATGAACAATCGCAACTGACATTGCTATTCGTTGGCGTGGCGTGGCGTGGCGTGGCACGCGAACGCCGCGCCATCAATCAAGAACACGCGTTCCACCCATCGAGAAAACACGAACATATTGTTATCACTGCCCTCCAAACTCTCTATCTGCATATCCTTCGGTGTACTGACGATTAACGTTTATACTAAACTAATTAACTTCTAATAAAGATATCTTATCGAGCAAAATGTTACTCTAAACTCTAACTTAACGCGTTAAAAGCCTCGAAACTTAAGTGTGTCGCGGATAACGTCATACCTAAACTTAACTATTAAAATACGTAGTGCGGCAACAAGCAAAGTGTTAGCGAGAAAGAGGAACGCGTGACAAATGATAAATGGCGAGAGGAAAGCGAGAGCGAGAGAAACAAAACCGAACGAATGTCGTATACCTGTCTGTGTCTGTAACGGAACGTGCGCGCGTGTATATGTGTATGTGTGTGCGCGTGTGTGTGTGGGCACGTGTATGAGACGTAGGGAAGAAAAAACTGCGCGTGTCCCGCAGGCGAAATGTTTGGTAACGTGAGACACTTGATACGGCGAACCGAAAGTCGTTGGATAGTACGCAGACAAAAAGAGAAAAGAATTAAAAAAGAAAAAAAATGAATAACAAGCTGACACACAAGTGTATCTAGAATCGCTATAGCTAGATGGAATTATATTTTACAATTGTACAGTTATTATACGTTCGGGCGCGCTAAACCGATTCAATTTATAGATAGTCGAAAAGTAACTGTGTGTGTATGTGTGTGTGTGTGTGTGCGTGTCCTCTCTCTCTCTCTCTCTCTCTCTCTCTCTCTCTTTCTCTTTCTCTCTGTTCGTGGACAGCGAAGAGCGGAGAAAAACGCAGACCCCGTGTGAAATGGGGGAGAAGAAGCGGATGACAAAACGGGAAAACAGACGATATTGTGCGGTGAGTGTTACGCAATGCCGAAAGATCAACAGCGACCGCGCTGAATATTTTTGTTCTTTAAGAAGCTGAAGCAGCTCCCGATTCTTACACGTATACATGGTATACTGTTATACGTATGTGTGTATGTATAATAGGATTCGAGCGCGTATAATGCTTATACATCGGAAATCGATCCTCCTCGGACAGGAAAGGGTATATACACATACGCATTGGTGCGTGGTGCGCGTGCGGATGCACGTGTAGTCACACGCATGTGTTCTCCTGCGACGAAAGAGAAAAAGCGATCGGCTGGCTCGGCGTGTTCCCTCGGCACGCACGGCCCAGCCCAGCCCCTTTCGTTTACGGGAACTTAAATGTGGATACCAGCCAATTATATAAAATACGAGCCGTAGCGTAAATAATGCATTTAGATTTTTTACATGTCGATGCGAAGCCTGCTGTGCCGTTTTCGTTAGAATTCCCGACTTTAGAGACGCGCAGATCTTCGACGCCGCGATGCAACACGACGGATCCGCGTAACCAATTCGCAGTTTCTCTTTCTTTCGCCGTAGCGTTCTATGTTTTATAGGACACGAGTATAAAGGGGACGAGAACAAATATGTAAGCAGCGACAAGAGAAGATGAAACGATATCCGACGATACGTTTTACAACTTAACTGAAACATGATCAAACAAACACGGATACACGTGAACACGCATACAGATACACGTACAGGTACACACGGATAAATATAGTAGTGCGCGTCACAGGCACGCATTACGAGCTCCCTTGAAAAAAATTGGAGATATGTAAATATATAGAAATAATGCCGTAACTACGAAATTATATGAATAAAGTATTGAAACTGTGTACGAGCCTGCCTCCATACCTTCCCAGATAATTGTGATTTAGGAAATCGGGAAAATCCGCAAGTCTTGCGTTTGTGTTTAAAAGTTGTAGCGTCTCGAATTTCTAAAATAATATATAGAACGTCACTTGTTTTTCTTTTTTTGACAAATTTGAAACTTACCATACTCTTATGTTAGTTTTGTTCCTTATTAATATATCCTTAGAAACGATCGGCTCATATTATTTATAATACAACTCTATCGCGTAAACGGTACAATCCCACCTAAAAAGAAATTCATCATTAACGAACGACATATCCCGAACAGTATTTTCAATCATAAATACTCTAGGAATAAAGTGCGCTGAAAAAGAAATGACTCTAAAAGCCAGAAAGACTATCAAAGTGAATTATTCATTCCATCTTGCAACTCTAGTTTACCATATGTAGCTACAAGATAGAAAATTCTCAAACCAAATCGCCACGAGTGCTTCCTCATTTCTGTAATATTAATTTAGTTAATTATTCACTGTAGCCGTACAGGAGGCTACTGGTGAAATTGCGTCTACCAATCCAGGGGCAGGAACGTGTTTCCACAGTCCGGTGGAAGAAGGTTAGACATGATACAGGCGCAACGCTACTTTAAAAATTCTTGAGCGTTGCTCGATCATGTAGGTAACTGTAATAAAATATCAATGTTTACTATAGGTAAAACAGGAACAATAGATAAACCACGTTTCTACAAATGGAATCGTAGAATTTTGTACATGTTGTGAATGTCTTTCAAAACAATCTTTCTCAAGAACAGAATTTTGCAACCAACGTTGAACACGTGGATCAATCGTCAACATACTTTAATGTAGAAATAAAATGTTTATTTAAAATAATTATAGAAAAACTAAAAATGTCTCTCTCTCTCTCTCTCTCTCTCTCTGTACAATGGCTTCTGATTTCACTTTTACTTTTATCTGTTTTACCAACACTGCTCGTACAGCTTTCGTTATTCCTTCTGCTGGTTTTCTTGCTCTCTTCATTAATTGATTACTTATCGGGCATAATTTATGCTCAAGTTATTTATAGATTGTATCGCAATTTCTTAAAGCAAAAGTATGTAAAAGAATAAAAGTCTACACTTCTTTTGCGATTATAGAATACCCTCTCTATATTTTATTTGTAATTTCATAAAAGATTTTAGTTTTAATTTAGGCTGCTACTATATCGATCGTATTCTATCAGTCACTTGCATTCTGTATCCCGTCTGCGGTAAAGACGCGGTAAAAGTATAGGTTAATAACATGAAGCAACAAGAACTGATACTCGTCCTTCATTATACAAAAATAGCAACGAAATGAAAGATGATTAATTAATATTTGTGAATTGATCGTTTTTAATAACATATCAAATAAATCTTTTAAACAGCCTATCAGTCAAAGGACTGATATTGTAAGTAACAACTGTAATAATACCATTTACTATACCATTGATTACAAATTTAATAATAATATTTTCTCTATCTCTACGAAACTAATTTTCCTTATTGTAATAGATATTTTTCTATTATATGATAATATTATATAAATAAATGAAGTGAATAGGTTATTTTAATTGAAATACATTATTTAGAAAAATGCCAGATATCAAAGTGACCCCTTTGGGGGCTGGTCAAGATGTTGGAAGGAGCTGCATACTTGTATCAATGGGTGGAAAGAACATTATGTTGGATTGTGGCATGCACATGGGATTCAATGATGAAAGACGATTTCCAGATTTTTCATATATAATCCCTGAAGGACCAACGACTAATTACATAGACTGTGTGATTATATCACACTTTCATTTAGATCATTGTGGTGCTCTCCCATACTTTACAGAAATGGTAATATAGATCATAAAAGTTATATATTAAAACATGACCTTCGACGAAATAATTGCATTTACAGGTAGGGTATACTGGACCAATTTATATGACGCATCCAACAAAAGCCATTGCGCCAATCTTGCTTGAAGATATGAGAAAAGTTGCAGTAGAACGTAAAGGAGAAAGCAACTTCTTTACGTCACAAATGATAAAAGACTGTATGAAAAAGGTTATTGCTGTTACATTGCATCAATCTGTGATGGTTGATTCGGAACTGGAAATAAAAGCATATTATGCAGGACATGTACTTGGTGCTGCCATGTTTTGGATTCGAGTTGGCTCACAATCAATCGTTTATACTGGGGATTACAATATGACTCCTGATAGGCATTTAGGTGCTGCTTGGATAGATAAATGTAGACCAGACTTATTAATATCAGAGTCAACATATGCAACAACTATCAGAGATTCTAAAAGATGTAGAGAAAGAGACTTCTTAAAGAAAGTATGTTGATATTATTAATACTACACATGTATTAGATTTTACATGAAACTTATAAATTTATCTTTTAGGTTCATGAATGCATAGATAGAGGTGGCAAAGTATTAATTCCTGTATTTGCTCTTGGACGTGCACAAGAATTATGTATATTATTAGAAACATATTGGGAGCGAATGAATTTAAAAGTTCCTGTATATTTTGCTTTAGGATTAACTGAAAAAGCGAATAATTATTATAAAATGTTTATTACTTGGACTAATCAAAAAATTAAGAAAACTTTTGTGCAAAGAAATATGTTTGATTTTAAACATATAAAACCATTTGATAAAGCATATATTGATAATCCTGGAGCTATGGTAGTATTTGCTACACCAGGCATGTTGCATGCAGGATTATCTTTACAAATTTTTAAAAAATGGGCTCCAAACGAAGCAAATATGGTTATTATGCCTGGATTTTGCGTTCAAGGCACTGTTGGACATAAAGTTTTAAATGGTTCTAGAAGAATTGAATTCGAAAATAGACAGATTGTCGAAGTCAAAATGGCAGTAGAGTATATGTCTTTCTCTGCACATGCAGATGCAAAAGGTATTATGCAATTAATACAATATTGTGAGCCAAAAAATGTTATGCTTGTACATGGAGAATTTGCTAAAATGGAGTTTTTAAAAGAAAAAATAAAACAAGAATTTGGGACAAATTGTTACAATCCTGCAAATGGAGAAACATGTGTTATCACAACCATTGCCAAAGTGCCAGTAGACGCTTCTTTAGCATTATTAAAGTCTGAAGCCAAAAGATATTCGGCTTTGCCACCAGATCCTAAACGACGAAGATTACTTCACAGTGTTTTAATGTTACGAGAAGACGGAGTATGTCTTGTGGACGCAGATGAAGTAATTATCACGTTCCGTTCAATTATCGATAATATATACTTATATATTTGTTAAGCTATACATAATAAATAATTGAAAATTTGTTTTAAGGTGACAAAAGCTGCAGGTATAACTAAACATATAGTACGATTTACATCCACTGTACAAGTAAGGGACCCTGGTCCAGCACATTCAACGACTTTAAAATTATTACAACCACTGAAAGAGAGATTATCAGGTTGGACAGTTCAATTAACAGATGGATCAATATCTGTCGAATCTGTTTTAGTAAAAGTAGAAGGTGATGAAGATGATCAAAAAAGCGTGTATGTTTCATGGACAAATCAAGATGAAGATTTGGGTAGTTACATTCTAGGATTCTTACAAACTATGCTAAACTAAGCAATGATCTGATGATTAAATGTGTTAAAAACAAAAATGATCAATTACTTAATTGGTACATAATGGATCCTAAGACTTTTTGTAACCTGTGATACTGCTATGGTGAATAAAGTGTATATAGGTATAAATTATAAATTCTATGTGTTTTATATACTATTCATCACAGATTAAGTCATTAATTAATTTAAAAAATGCATTAGAATAATTGCGTTATATTGTATTGTATTTCATTGTGTTGTATTGTACTATTATAATTGTGAATATTGATAGATTAAAAATATCTTTCTCATTATAGTATTGTATATGAATTATCTAATTACTTATATAGAATAAATACTATTTTTTTACTCCTTTTTGTACTTTAAACTAAATACCATTAAAAAAATACTATTACTGCATTTTTTATGATATTACCAAAAACTGAAGAAATGTATTGAATAACCATTATAGTAGGTATTTGGTTAAAATTATTTGATTGAAGGTATTTTATCCTGGAACTTAGGATTGTTATAAAATGTGAATAAATAATTTACATCGTTCACTATAATTACAAATTATTATTGAAATTTGTATATTGCGTAACGTGAAATAAAACAATAATCTTATTACGTACTTTACTAAATGTAAAATATAAATAAGTACTATGTGTATTAAACCTTACACAATTTTGTAAATAAACGAAACAATGATACTTTAAGAAACAAATGTTTAATATATTATAAATAGAGTATTATCACCTATTTCATATCTTGTAACGTAGATTATAATAAAAATTATATTGTTTTGTAAAATAAACTAACACATAAAAACTTTAACAAACGCTCTTTTAAATGCCCCATTTACATATGGTCTACTCTATGTCATTGTTCAAATTTCGTACTTATAAATTATTTAAAACATAAATTTGTTAATATAATTTGTATACTTCGTTATATTTTAATATGTTCAAAACATCCTGTTCGAACACATTTTTGAACAGATTTATAAGTTCACTAGAGTTGATTTATTAAATTTTTCTCATATTTTACGAAATTACTTACTTGTTCGTGAATTTGCCTTAAGAAGCCACGTATTGAATTCCTCTATATGCTTTTATACTAATGATCACACGAACATATTTATTGCACATTAATTCATTAACAATTACAGCTTTGTATACAAATTCTTTAACAATATGAAAATAATCTAAGACTCTGCTAATTGTTCGCTATTAATTTAAAAAAATTTACGTAAAAATATTTGCGTTACTTACACAAAATTAGAATTCGTGCGTCCATTAGGCGTACATTTATACATATGTACGTACATTTTATTCTATAAATGATTTTATGAATAATAAATTTTAAATAAACTATGAAGGCTTCAAACACACCTGATGAACATGCTTTATGTAACAGAAATAATATTTAAACAATAACTACTATTGTTCTGTAATTTACAATGCATGATTTTAATAATTCTTGAATTATGCTTTTTTTATATCTATTAATTGTGTAATTGTGACAAACAGCAGTTTCATTATTTCTTAGTGTCTAACTACAAAGTTCATTATTTATATTTCTTTCCATATAATAAAATAATATATTCTTTCCATAAGAAACATTATTCATCATATTACCATCGTGATATTAGTCTTCTCAATAGCAAAATTTACCACTGATGTTTATGTAGTATTGGAGCATATGTAATTTCTTGTGTATTTTCTTTATCAATTATCTGGTGTCGTGCTGCGTTAACGCAGCTTGTTCTTTAAAGTTATTTTTTTCTTGAACCACCCTGAAAAATACATTAAAATGTTTATCATATTATCTTATGCTTGAAAAATGATTTATATAGATAAAAATTGAAAATAATTGTACATTTATTCCAGCAGATACAAAACAGCCAATTCACTTTTCTGATTCATTATTGATTTCAATGTTATTGAATATATCTACTGGAAAAATAAACTAAAACAATATATCTAATTACTTTTTGCGTGCTTATTTATATTTTAATTTTATATGTTACTTATATGATACATTTTTATACATTACTACACATACCCTTTTTAGCAGCATATGCTAATAAATTAGCACGCAACATTAAAATTGTATTGAATAGAATCCATCACCGTACACAAAAGCAATATTAAATATCTTAGTTAGCTAATAAAATATTAATTGCACATGTGAGGATTACACAAATACAT
The DNA here is from genome assembly GCA_014737535.1 of Bombus cullumanus. Classification (NCBI taxonomy): domain Eukaryota; kingdom Metazoa; phylum Arthropoda; class Insecta; order Hymenoptera; family Apidae; genus Bombus; species Bombus cullumanus. The sequence goes on along the minus strand of JACXIX010000010.1, from coordinate 1,566,487 downwards.
ATATATATATATATTACTGCAAGCAAAAAAATATATAAACGGATCACTTAAAAAGCTGGAATAACATTCATGCTGTTTGAACTTTTAGAAAAAGTAAAAATTTCAAAATAAAGAAATTAGCATTTTTCAAATTATTTTCTTACATTAATTTAATATTATAAAATTTAAATCAAACAGCATAAACTTAACTATATAGCAAAGTAATACTAATAGTATTTGTTATCTATTAATATAAGCATGTTTCTTACTAAACATTGTGGCTGCTAAAAAAAAATGCTATGTTATGTCCAATAATGTGTTTACCATCTGTAAAAAAAGTTAATTAAACATATAAGAGCAAAAGCGATGCAAATTATGAAAATAAAATATAACAATGATGGAAGACTATAATGAATAACTATTTATGATTCAAATTAATGAAAAATCACATAATCAATTTGATAGAGCAAACATAAAATTTCTTTATAGTGTGCCCTTTACCCCAGTGTTTGTGTTCATAAAAATTGATCCACATGTAGCTATGCATGTTCTTTGATACCCATCATCTTCGCATCGCTCCTTTCCGCACCGGCAATGTTATAAACTTTTGTTCGTCTTTGTACAACTTTTCTATATCTATATAAAAAATATTGCGCTTTCTAGAAGTGAATAGTTGATATTAGACAAATCAATTAGTTTCCTTACTATCCATACGGCATTGATGTATTCTAAAATTATTTGATGGACACATGATTATATTTTACATCAGTACAAATAACACTGTACCATAATGTAACAAGTTCCATAATATGTAAAATTTGATGTAATTGGAAATAAAAATATATGAAATTGATCTCCCTTAACAACATATTGGGACAGACAAGATGCAAGACATTCAAACTGCATGATCAAATAAAGTATAAAGCTAATGAGATCTAAACACTGTGCAACATATTTCAGGGGACACACACATTATGATAGCTCATAACTTAAAACAGCTAATAATAAAAAATCATTAACGAAAATATCTTTAGGAAATTCGAGAATTTATCAAATAAAATATGTACAGGTATAATACAAAAGATATTACACAATATGTGATAAAATTTTACTTATGTTACATGTAATTAAATATTTATGTATAACCAGAGATATCTAGCTAATAAGATAAGAATAAATTTGCAATTCTTAGAAATTTCAAGACTTTCTTTCTAACATCTGAATTATGACTATTATATTTTACAGAGATTAACAAAAAGTGTCGCTTTGGACACATATTTAGCATAACTAATAAATTTTTAATTAAAAAAAAAATAATATTAAATATATTATAAAATATCAACTTGTCTGACATATTATAAATAACTCAATTATTGAGTAATTATGTTTGTTATTCCTTGGTTGTAGAAATGCTACTAATTGTAAGCAAATAATAAAATAGTGCCCATTAAAAAAAGAACATAACATTTAATACTACAAAAAATAATATGTGGTGCAACGTAAATTAATATTTTTAAATAGACTATTGTAGTAAGACCTGGCATAAACTGCTAATAGCAGTCTACCATCAACCCTTTCAAAAGAAGGAAAAGTTCCAGAATCTCATACTTTGATTTGCATACCTGCGAATCTGCGCCGTTTTGCCATGGGTTTCTTAGTGGACTGTCAGAACAATCAAAATAACAAAATTGTTATTCATCGTTATAGCATGAGATTTCGTACGTCAAAGCAAATGTTCTTATTAATCGTGGAGTCACGATGAATCGCTGCTGTTTTAATAATAACCGCTATTTTAAGCAAATCTTAAATACTTTTTTATCTTCTATGAAACAAACACTGGGACAATGGGACAAGTATGTTATTACAGTTTGCATCGAGTTTTCCAAACTAAAATTGCCAATGATTCTTGAAATTTGTTTTGCAACATTAAATGATTTCATAATAGATAATTTCCTAAAAAATAATTTATTTTCACTTTTAGAAAACATTGTTGTTGTACAAAATTAGGTAGGATGCTTGCTGCAATACATACGCTATTCGCATTTCCTCCTTTCAGAACGAAATAAACTAAAACAAAATGCATATATGATATATAAAATGCTGCTAGCATACACTTTCGATAGATATATCACGAATATCATAGCTTATTGAATATTAATAAACATTATGTGTTTGTACACATTTCATAAATAAATCCACTACATAAAAGTGTAGCAAAATATAAAGTTTTACTGTCATTAGTACTGTCATTTTAATCTTTCATTTTTAAGTCATATGAAATGAATAATTTAAAGCCAATATATATATATGTGTGTGTGTGTGTATACATATACATACATTGATCAAACATAAATCGTATTTAAGTAACTCTTAATAAATTGTGCAGAATACTATTTTACTATACATAAAACCAATATATAATAAGTGTTTATATGTATGATTATAAAACACAATTTTATATGTATATATAAATTCATCGTTTTGTGTATAACTACAAATCACTTGTAAATGGTTGCTCTTAATGCTTATATGAACAGCCACAATAAAGTATGTAACAATGAAATTATTGAGATACATGAAGAATAGATCTACTACAAAATACTGTTTAAATTATAGACTACCAAATAATACTCTGTAATATTATAATAAAATAATAACACAGGTCTCAGAATTATCACAAGGAATTGTTATTATCTTATGTATATAATATCAAAAAATTGTTTCTAGTATTGATTATTTCTAAATGTTGCAGCAGACGTTTAAAAATTATATATTATGTAATTTATATTGCAATATTATAAAACATTCAATTACAATGCAAAGAGTAAGCGTTTGTAATGAATGTAATAATTAGGACTAATAAAACACATAATACTAATTGAAATAACATTCGTTGTAATACTGAGTCCAAATAAAAATGTTTCATATTTTAATAACTAACTGAAGTGCACCTATACAGTAACAGAGCCAGTAATATTTGTTCCTCTTTTCACAGTTTTGGAGTTTACCTTCCTTTTTTTCTTGTGCTTTTTATGCTGCTGGCCCATCAATGGATTCCAGCTAGCCTGTGTGTTGTGATCTGTCATATGACAAGATTTGGAGGAGTATTTTGTAGTAAGGGGGCTGTTGTCAGTTTCTTGTTGAGACTGAACCAAATTGATAGGCTTGGTTATGGAACAATTTGCGAACTCTGTATTCTTGAGAAGAATATTTTCTAATGCAGCTATCAGAGTCTGTGTTGCTAGTGGGAGCTGTATTTCAGATATATAATTATTTAACTCACCACACATTACATTACGTGACGACAATTTATCAAATTTTTTAATCTATCAAGCAAAGAAAAATTTTCAAAATTGTCGTTCTGTTAATAGAGATGGTTCAAATATCAAATGATACACAACAATCAAATTGCTGATACATATCTGTTTGACAAAAACTTCAACTTTTTATATTTTATTAGAATAATTCACATATTTTTCTTATATTATTTCAAAATAATGTATGATCCATAAAATTTCTTTGCATTTAGAAAAATGATGGAATTCGAAAGCAAATATCTTTTTATACCATTAAAAAAAATTTACATTTTTGGCACATGAATAAATGTAGTAAAATGTATGTATTATTTATAAATGTATAACCTTTTTTCTACAAGAACTATATAATTATAGGTTGACAAAGTAATATTTTCTTCTCCGAAAACAATTTCATGTTTGTATTAAATCAAAAATGTAAATTTTTGATATCATTTTTCTAAATACAAAACTATACACAAAATATCTATAAAATAGTAATAGTAGTTGCTAATAAGCAACATTAGCAAATTAATCGTTGTTGTTAGCGATCGTATAATATCGAAATTTCATTAAATGCACAAAAGTATTATATAGATATAAATTGTGGTATCATTGAATAATTGGCATATATGAGTTTAATATGTATAATATATGAAATTATGTGTATATATGAATTAAATTAATATGTGCAGCCAATAATACCACATTTGAGTTTGTTAAATTTATAAAATTTAGCAGCCAAACTCAAAGGTCTACAATTATATATATATTTGGGCTATTTCTCTTGCTGCTAGTATTAATAAAATAAAATTTAATATGATTTAACTATATTCAATACAATGTTATGTATTCCCCATTAATATATCAATTTGATTGCCTATATTACGTATCTAATAAACAACGAATTTTTCGTAGATAAAACTTTGTAAAAGACAACCTAACCCCAATTACTAGAATCATATTATATCAAGTAATGTTTTCAATGTTTCAATTGAAGAAAACTTCATAATAGAAAATGTTTACTTTCCACTTAAACGGTGAAGTATTTAATTGACTTTTACAAAATAATATCTATATATAAATTGTTACCATATAATCATTACATATAGTACAATAACAGCAAAACACAAAAAGTCTGTTGTTAGTAATTAATTTCACAAATTAATTATAATTGATACATCACGTCAGAATTTTGCAGCATTATGTAGTTTTTCACATTTTCGCATTATAGCCATAATATTTGTCATTACAGCTATAACATAAGCTTTTTAACTTTTTTATACAAAAGGCACTGGACAAAAATTAATTATGACACTTGTGAAACATTTAATATCAATGTATACTAACCTCGGAATTAGAACATTCAGAAGCTGGCGGTCCATTTAATATTTGCTGTTCTGAACTGCTACAACCTCCATAAACTTCACTCTAAAATTAACAGAAATCCTTGATAATATTTACAATTTAAAAATATACAGTATTTTATAATTAATTACAATATTTTATAATTTAATTTCAAAAATATGTAACATTCAGACTGTTTATATACATATGCATATACATTACATATATAATACCTTAAGTTGTGACATTTTTTGATGAAGTTGTGTAACTACACATCGTAATTTGTCCAATTCTGCATCTACTGCTGCTCTTTTGTTACATTCTATTTGAAGTTCTTCTGACAATCGTGCTTTTTCCTATAATTAATGTAACAATACCTTTATAACATATTATTCAGCATATCCAAGTAATAATTTATTTCTTTATTGATTTACCTCTTGAAGCTTTTCTAATGTACCTAAATCATGAGTATCTACTTCACTCAAAACCGATTTTGGTGTGGATCTATGTGTCAATAATTCAGCATTAGCTTGTTCTTTAAAAGACTCAGCTTCTTTCAGTCTGGTTTCCAATTCTATTACCTTATCTTGTAACTACAAACATATGAAATTATTTACTTACATTCCGAAATATTAAAGATAAATGCATTTTTATATTTTTACAGAGCTTACCTTTTCATTTATATTTAATTTACTCATGAGTTCATTCAATTCAATTCTAAGACCTGCTACCTCACTTTCTTTTTGTCGAAGCTGTGACTCCCACCTTGTTTCCTCTGATTCTACATGACTTTGCAGCTTATTAAGCATACCTTCCTGTAAATACATTTTTAATAAATACAATTAAAGTAAAAATTTAACAAGAACATATTACAAATGCAATAGAAACTTACTGTATCATCAATAATTTGTTTGTAATGCGAAACCATATCTTGTAAATTTTTATTTTGTTTTTCTAATTCTGAATGATTATCAGTAGTATTCTTTTTCTTCAATTCAGTAAAAACTGTATTCACCTTTTCTTCAAAAACTTTGAGCCACAGCTCATGTGATTTTTCAGATACTTTTATTTCTGGGAATATCCTTTCTAATAAAGCCTTTGTTAACTTTTCTTCTTCTGCTTTTACTTTTTGTGTAATTTGCTAAAAATTAATTGTTATTCATTTAAATTTGATCTGCTTTATTAAAGAGAACAAATAAATGAATATACATGTATAATATTCATATTTTAGAGAGAGTGTGGAGGGAAAAAGGGGTGAGAGGGTAGGTGAGAGATTATAATTTATTCAATTATACATATATAAAATATTAAAAACAAACAGATCAATTCTAAATTTAGAAAGAAAAGAATGAAGATTAAGATAGGTAAAATGGGGACTTACATCAAAGTTATTCCCATTATTAGATTTAGCACGCAATTCGGCGGCGGAAAGAGCTTCCATCACTTTCCAGTTTTTTACACGTAATTCCTGTTCCAACCATAAAGAAATGAAGATCAGTGTAAAACTTTGAGATAGATACTTCATATAAACGACTGACAAATATATTTAAAAAATTCTTTTGAAATTTAAAAATTAAGAGGAGGTTGGCAAAGTGATGGAAGCAATAAAAATTGATTGCAAAAATACATAAATATAAAAAAATATTTTTATATGAAAATTCAACTGCATATTTATATAACAATTTAACCATTTACTTGTTGGTAGTATTAACATATATATACACACATATATATACGTGTACATATATCTTAAATAAATATACTGGAAAAAAATTATCTATACATATTATAACTTACATTATTTTTTAACCTTTGTGCTTGCAATTCACTATCTAAACGTGCAGCAAGACTATGTTGTTCGTCTACATCACTTCGTAATGCATTAATCTGAGTATTTAAATCATGCATTGTCACTCCTTTATACCTTAATCTAGTTCTTAACTCATTTAATTCTCTCTCCTTTTGGGCCAACCTTAAAGATATAATGAATGTAGGAATGTTGATGTAGGAAAGACTGATCATCAAGAATCAAAATGTACTAAATTAAATGTTTTAGAATAGACTTACATATACACAAGTTGTTCATTCTTTTCAACATTATCATCAATTCCATTTTCACGGCCTTCTGCAACTGAACGTTCAGTAGTTGCCGCTAATTGAGAAGCCAGTGATTCATTTTCTTCTTGTAATTGCTTAAGTTGCTTTTGCAAATCTGCGAGATTTGTGAGCTGAAAAAAAATAATCCGTATATTCTCAACGAAATATAATTTACATTTATGTTGATATTTAAATAAATGATACCTGTATAGAAAGTTTATCATTTTCTTCTTGCAGTTGTGTAATCTGTAACTGAGTTTCACTTGATCGTTGATCACGTTTCTGTAACCTATTTATCTCTGCCTTTAACATGTTCATTTCATTCGATGTTTCATTTACAGCTTTGAGTTCGGCACGTGTTTCTTCTAATTCATTTCGAGACTGCTTTAACTGTTCCTCTAACTTCTCCATGTTTGATTGATTAGTATTAACGTCGCCTTGTGCTATTTCTAGACTTTTTGTTGTCTTGTTAAGTTCATCTTGTACAGTATCTAAATTCTTCTGTACTGCCTTTAACTGTGTTTCCAACTGTATTATATTTTCTGTTGACTGCTTTAATTCAGTTCGTACATTGTTAAGTTCTTCTTTACATGTTTCTAGATCCTTGTCTTTGTTAATAAGCTTTTCTTGAAATACTTTCAGTTCCTCCTCTCTGTCAACAAGTGTCACTTTAAGAGCTGTAATTTCAGCTGCCTCATATTTCACTTCATTCATTGATACTGACAGCTCAGATTTTAATTTCACTAATTCAGATTGAGCTTTATTCAATTCTGTTTTTAATGCTGAAGCATCATTAGCTTCTGTTTTTACAGAATTTAATTCACTTTGCAATGAATTTACTTGTTTTTGAAGTTCCTGTTCATGACGATGAGCGCTTTTTAGTCTGTGATCTAAATCAGCATGCGCACGATGGGAATCCTAAACAAATAAATATAAATATTTTATTAGCAATTTATTAACGCCTTGTATAATGTAAAAATTATTTTTTATCTTTGTTTTTATCAACAAAAATGAGGAAAGGGAAATACAAATAACAACCCAAATTTATGATCCTCCCTTCTGGAATTTTTTTATCTATTTGAAAAAATTGACATATTAAGCCTTTTAAAGGCTTGTATCAATTTTTTCTTACCTCAAGCTGTCTAGCAACATCTTGCAGTCTATCTCCAGCTTCCTTGAAATGTTGTAATTGTCCTTCTGAATGCATCAATTGACCTTGCATGAGTCCTAATTGTTGCCGTAACATTTCTATTTCAGCAGTGCTACTCTCACAAGTTGCTTGTAATTCACTTTGTAATTCTTGTACTTCTACATGTTTTTGAGCTAATTGTGCTTTTAAGGCATTTTCATTATCACGCATTTGTGCAAATTGTACTTCCATTTGTTTACGTTGTGCAATCAACTCTTGTTGCATATGACCTTGAGTTTGTCCTTGATCCTCTTGCATCTTATGAATAATTGCAGCATTTTCATTTACTTTAGTTTGCAATTGTTCAATTTGTCTAGTAAATCCTTGTTTTTCAGCAGCATGACTTTCCAAGATATGTTGCATTCGTGTATGTAGAGTTTGAGTTTCTGTAACTTTAGCATTTAATGCTTCTTCTAATTGTCTTACATTAGCTGATAATCTAGACCTTTCAGAATTCAACTCAGCACGCAACTCTTTCAATTTATTTTGAAATGCAATATTTGCTTCATGTTCATCGGCTAAAGCTTTTTCCTTTTCTGCAAGTTGCTTTTTTAATTTAATAACTGGATCTGCACGGCCTTCTGTCCATTCTGAGTGTTCTGATGGATTATCCATTTGTTTATTTAAAAGTTGGTCAATAAGAATTTGTATTTCAGAACGGCTAAGTTCAGCTTTCTGAACTAAAGGCATTAATAAAGATACATTGACAGCATCCTTATCTCCACCTAAAGTAAAAAAGGAGTCAAAAATTAAAAAAGATATATATATCATAAGCACTTGATAATAAAAATGTCTTGATAAGATAGTTTAATATATGGAATCATTTTATTCAGTTGATAACATAAGCTTAATTAATTACCTCTAATTTAAGAAATATTAAACATTATACTAAAAGAAATATGACTGTATATATATATATATATATATATAATATTGTTTTATGTAATATAGATATATTAAATAAAAAATAAATCAAATTGTTTTCATAAACAATTATTATAAAAATTAATGAAAAGACATTAAGTACAACGCATATATAGACTTTTTAAATTCATTTAAAGAAATTAATATAGAAATTGAAATAATTAATATATTAACTTACCAATTTGTGCTAGAATATCATTCTTTTTCTTTGCTTTTTTAGATTCTTTATTTGTTGATTGAGTAGAAATTACAGTTTCTTTTATAACTTCCTTTACATCTCTAACTGGAGTTTCTTTTTGTTCTTTGATTTCTTTTACAGAATCTTTATTAGCTACTGCTGATGTATTGGTATTATTAATTGTTTCTTTTTTCTCTTCCTTAACATTGTCATCCTTCTTTTTCACTGAATCTTTCACATTCTTCTTTACTTTTGTTGGAGTTTCCTTTGGAGATTTATTTATAATTGATTCAGACTGACCAATTTGTTGTAAATTTTCTTTCTGTTGAACAAACCATATTAAAATATACTAAGATATGTACTTAAACTTGTGTATGGGACAATTCCAGAGATTAAAGATATAATTGTTAATTTTGTATTAAATCATGTGTTAATAAAATTTCATAAAAAAACATACATACAGAACACACAACAAGAAAAAAATACATAATTAGAATAACTTGATATTGCAGCGAAAATGTTAATAAACAATTATATTGTGTATAATATCAACTTAAAAGTTTACGTTTAAACTCAATTTATGAAAACTTTTTTTATTAAAATTTTTTTAATATTATTAATTTATCAAACTAAAATCAGTTTAAAAATTGAAGGCGTAGGTAAATTTAAAAAATGCTTTAACGATACAAAAGAAGCACTATATATAGCTTTAGTGTTAAAGAAGCAGCAAGTTATGCAAAATATGAAAACATGAATGGAACACATATGAGATAAAATATTCTACCAAAAGCAGTTCACTCACACTATGACTCCGTATGAGTTCGAGGTCGTCCTTTGGTTGAATGAGGTCGAAATGATTAACCTCTGCTGAGAGGGGTTGTGAAGGACTTAATTCAGTCACAATAACCAATGGCTCATCTTTATTTACAAGAATTGGCTTTACCTTTTCATGCTTGCTTTTCTTCTTACTTCCTTTGCTACCCTCCTATGATTTCAATGTATATATAAAATGTTTCCCATGTATTGAACTAATTAATAGTAGTGAAGACAATACACTTTCACTTTTATAATAACAGTTATATAATATTATTTTACATTATATCAAAATGGACATATAGAATTATTTAAGGTGCTAAAAATTTATAGTTTTTTTTTTAATCATTATAGTTTTTATGAATAGATAAAATATTTTTTACAAAAAAATAGTAGTATCTTTTAGTTTACTTATATATAAATATTATAGATGCATTTTTCACCTTGAAATTGTATTTATTTTGATTTCTTGCCAAACATATATACCTGAAATTGATAAAGCTACTGCATCATTCACAATTTAAAAAGAAAAAAGATATTAATATGAAAAAACAGTTAATACTCTTCACCACTACTAAATTTTAATATAATTGTGAAAATATTAGTTACTCAATAATAGCATTATCAAATTTCTAGAAATGAATAATTAAAAAATATAAATGTATCATTAAAAGAGCATTTTTTATTCAATTGGATTTTATATTTTTTTATTATTTCTCTTAATTTTCATCTACATGATAAAGTAGGAATAAAAATAAGATATTATCATGTGTCGAACAGTTATTTATAGAAATTAATCTTAAGGTCCTAGAACTGTTTATCAATGAGCAATATACAAAAAAAAACAAACTTTTGCTTTAAATAACTTGTCTTATGTTATATTAATATTTTATTTCATTTCTAATGTAAATCTATATAAAAATTCATAAATTCTTGTTGTACTTTTCAGTTTATAAATATATTAAATGTTTCCTGAGGTTATTTTAATACAAGATAAGATATTTCAGTAGATACTCAACATTACAATTTAAATTAACTTACCATGGCATAATTTTAATTATATTACGTACATTTATAAAGAATTAAAAAATTATAAAATTAGAACAATATTGCTATGTAGAAAATTTTAATTATGTAAACATATTTTTAAAAATGCATATTACTATATGTATAACAAACACTAATCATTTGTTTTTAAAATACTACAATTGCTTGTAAATTGTTTTTTTATTACAAAACTTTATTTCTCCATATGCTAATTAAATAAATTTTATTTTATACAAATTTTTTGCAAACAAAATGTGAAATTATCTCTTTAAAAGAGCAAATGTCCATTTTAATATAATGTATATATGATTTATTTGACTTTAGAGGGAAAACATTATTAACTGGATTTTTTACATTGATATAGGAGTGTGCAGTTATTTCACATTAGTACATTTTTAAAAATTACTATAGTAATTAAAAAACTAAGATGAAAAATAATAGAAACAGACAAACTACATTCTTTGAGTGTTTTTAATAAAATTTCACTGATTAAGTAAGATCGTTATCTTAAACCATGTAAAACATAAATGTATTAGTTCAGATAAAATGATGTACATGTGTAAAAAGATGTTGCATGTTATTGAACAGTTACATTAAAATATTATAATTAGTCCTTATGGTTTGGATGACACCTAGCCAGAAATATGATACATCATGAATAGAAAGACCTTAAATGACATATATGTAAGTGTGACATACAATATGTAAGCATACCATATTTCATGCATGAAATGTATGAAAACACAAGAATAAAAAAGCGCATGTGTATATTTTTATTTTATAATTATGTATGACAATTCACACATAAATATAGAATAAATATTTAAAAATTAGAGAAATGAACTTCAATCTTGTTGTTGAACTATATTTGTTATATACTTCAATTAATATTAAACAATACATCTTTTTAAAAGATAGATCAATTTTTATATCTTATCAGACAAAAAAAGATAAACAATATAATTATTCTAATTGAAGTTTCTTAGAAAATTAATAATTTGATAATTATTTAACTTATTCTATTAACAAAGATAATATCAAATGTATCTTTAAATAGGCAATTTTAATTGGTTCTGATTGTTTTATTTATTTTTTGAACAAATAATGTAAATACAGAGTCTCACACAACATTGGGGAATCGCTTTGATGGTGGATCCTGCACATGGAAACTATAAAAAAAGTATATAAACAGCAGAATTCACAACTAAGCAGTTCCCCGATGTTGTAGGACACCCTGTACATAAGTTAAACAAATATTTCTACAAAAGTTATTTACATCAACTGAAAGTTTAAAGAAAGGTAATCATATACTTAATAAATGTACTTACACGAAGTAATGGCTCTAATGGTAAAATTTGTGGATTTTCCTCAAATTGTACATGCTCTGGTTTCTCTTCTTTATCTTCCTTTTCCTCCTTTTCTTCTTTCTTCTCCTTTACCTTCTTTCCTGCCTTATTTTTATGTTTCTTTTCTTTACTTTTATCTTTTTTATCTAAAATAAATGTTAATACAACTATTACCATATTCATTTATAAAAATGTTTCATACTAACTTCTAATATAATAATTTAAGTTAACTGTCAAGAATTATCCATAATAATATTAAAATATGTTTAATATAATTCATTTAATCAATAAGGTATTACAAATACCTTTTTCAATAATTGACAAACTGAATTATTTGTTTGACATCTTTATATCATATTATGATAGAATTATACATACTTAACAAAAGATCATCAGGAAGTTTTCTTTGCTCTGCTATTGCTTCTTCATAAGATTTTTCTTTTATACCAAACATTGATATTAAAACAATAACTGCTGCAGAAATGACTACTACTGCCACATATACCAATCCTGTTTGGACATCCATTTTATATATTTCTACCTGTAATAGTAAAGTATATAATAATAATCACTTTATATAATAATAATTTAAGATTTCATTAATTAATTTGTATATAATAAGAAAAGATTAATTATAAGCAGTTAACTAAAGTATTCTTGATTTCTTGCATGATGTTACACAATCTTATCATAGTTTATTTGAAATATTATCTTCTAGTTAACTTTCTTTGAGTACTATTGACATGTACAATAGTACTTTGTACTTGGTACATATAGTATATTTAAACACACGTATTCTTTAATTCAATAAAAAAGATTTCCATTACTAACTCTATAAATTAGTAAAAAATTTAATTCTATATTTATATGAAATATACTTTTCCATAAAACATATGTATCTTTTCATAGCACATAATAATATAGTGTAAAAAAATAAATGATATTGTGTATATACACATATATATATAATATATAATTGTATATACATATATACATATATATATATTGTGCGGGTACGCGTATACGTAAGTGTATATTCGATGCGTGCATGTGCGTATATGTAAAGTGTTTTATAATGGGATTATTTTTTAGATGAAAATTTTGGAGAAAAGTATGATGAACATGACATATGGGTGACAAGCAGGTCGACGACATAATCGTTGAAGATGAGTCAAGTTCCTCAATGTTAAACCACGAATCAGGTAGAACCGGCAAAATGATTTATATTGTACTAATATTTCGTTAAAACAATAGAACTAATAAACTCACTAAACTTACACTGCTCACCGAAAATTCAGTAGATCGCTCTTACTGAGGAATGTAAAATGAACAACGAACTCTGTTTGTCTACAGAGAATCACGACAAGAATTCACACACGACTTCTCAAGATTATGGCTGCCGAAGGCACAGACAAGTGTACGTGTTCCAAGCCACGCCTATCAAACCTCTCGTTTTCTGATTGGTGGCAACCTCTGCCACGTATGCAAAATACTCGTACAAACAAGAACAAAATTCATGCATGAATTTTGTTAATTGTCAATGACAATTAACCACAATGAATAATTGATAACCTAATTTAATTCATGATCACTAACGTACTGCACGACATATGAAAGAGTTAACACATTCGTGACACTATACCAATTTTGCATACTAAAACAAGTTAGCCAACTTTATAGAAACAGCATTTGATAAGTTCTCTCGTCCTCTGTAGTCTTCTAAATGTGTTTTACGTATGGTCATCAAACTATTTATTATTAAATATTAATGAAATGTTTTTAATAAATAAAATAGGGATAGATATTATTTAACGATTTAATTTTATTGTAATTTATAGTTAACTTTTTAACATATAGAAAAATATGATATCTTTATCCCACACTTATCAAAGTATATATATTATAATTATATTAAATTTAATAAAAATTTTATTGGAATGCCTATATACTATCCTGAAAATAATGTGAAAAATCTTTGTTTTAACAAATAGATATTTAATGTTCTCTATTTATACAATCTTAATCGATTTTTATTATCATATAACATTTCTTAACAAACAGTATTATGCGCTTTATATCTCTAACATAAACTAATAGTAAGAAGACTGTAAACGCATGATACTCAGGATTGATCAACATAAAAGAATTTGAATGAAATATGCCACGTTTTTTGTTGCTTTTCCATGTATAAAAGCATTATTGGCAGTATTTCGAAATTATTGTTTATGAATTTTCCAAATATTGCCATAAGATGATAATTCTTTCATTATTATGCAAACATTATTATTGTACCGCAAATCGATAAATGTACGTTTTCCATAAAACGTTATTTATCATTCATTAAAAGTTTGCTTTAAAAGATTGCACGAAACTTTTCATTTATAAATTTTGCTTTTCCTTATAATAAGAAAAAGTTTCAATATTACTTCAGGAATGTTCATGCCACTGCTCGTGCTTCAGGCAAAAAGCTTTCCCAATATTTAATAAGTTGGTTTTGGTATTGTAACATGGATTCCAAATATTCTGTTAATTGTTTCTTAAAGTCTTCCACTCTCACTAATTCAAATCGTTCAACTTCTTTTTTAATTATCTTCGAAATATTGTCAAATTCTTCTTGCCCTCTATCAACTTTTGCTTCCCATTCTATTACTTCAGTAGCAGCTTGGCTCGTTTTGTCAGTTCTTCCAGATTGTTCTAATCTTGCTTTCTGTTCCCTTTTTTTATTTAACATCATTTGAGCATGTTGCCAATTTTGAAAAACTTTTACTCTTTCATGAAATACATCCTAAAATTGACAATATTTTAAAATGTTTAAAATGTTGGGATGCGCAACATTTATATGTAAATAGATTACTAACCTTTATTGCTCCAATCAGTGCAACATAATCTCTTAACATTTCTCCAAACTGATACAGATCGCTATTACTTTGCGCTCTTCTGATCGCTTCTACTTTTTCCAATGTCTCAGCTAACTGAGCTAATGCCCTTCCAAGAGATGCTCCTGGTTCGCCATGACCAAGAACTGCAATGGATCTTGCTGTTGCACCAGTACATGTAGCTAATTCTCTTCTCTGATTAGTTAAGGTATCAACAGCAGAATGTAATGCACGCAGTTGAACATCAAGAGAATCAATTTGTGATGTCTTCTCTTCAAACCACTGAAAAAAAAGGAAAATAAAAAATACTGCTTAACACGAATATATTTTATAAATTTAATTATTAAAAGTTTTCAATATAATTAATCAAATAAATGATATGAAATATTTTATAATATATATATTGCAAATATAAGTTATTAAACATTTTTTAATTTTACTTTATCAATTTCATCCATTTTATATGTTATCTTGTTAACAGTTTCTCCAACTTTGTTAAACAGCCTCATTACTCCTTTACTACTAAGTGCAGATGTATTAGTAGCTTTAGGTAATTCCATATCTGTTTAAGATATACACAGTTATAAGTATGATTGCATTTAAAAAGTCATTTTATTTTATACTATGATTTACCAGCTTCTAAAAATTCTCTAAAATCGGGATCAACACTAAGCACTGGATGAGCTGCAGTTCTATTCAAATATCTTTCAAGTGCTGCTCTGCGTTTTTCAATAAATTCTGTAGAACTGGAATTTTGTTCTTGATTCTTGTCACCAGACATTTTAATCTTAGTTGTCCCTAATCACATAATTATTTCATTTATTTTATTGAATAGTATGATAAAAATAATACGACTTCAAAATATCTATCAATACCAATAACACTCTTCTCTGGAGCAGGAGGAATTATTCTGCCATTTCTAAGATATTTATCTGTTAATTTGTCATGAAGGCCAAGAAAATCACTGAAGCGTCTAATAACACTGAAATTTCTCTTTCTAAATATTGGCATATTT
The DNA here is from genome assembly GCA_014737535.1 of Bombus cullumanus. NCBI lineage: Eukaryota > Metazoa > Arthropoda > Insecta > Hymenoptera > Apidae > Bombus > Bombus cullumanus. The sequence continues at coordinate 1,550,383 of JACXIX010000010.1, read as the reverse complement.
GTTTCTGTCTCAACTTTGTAAGCAACATAAGCACCCATTCCATCTCCTATCTTTTGAGGAGAAGTTACAGTAATTTTTAAGAAAACATCAGAAGAATCTGTCGATACCTGTAAAATATAAGCTATAACATATACTTTTTAACTTGTTGTTATTAACATTTAATAATCTAAAATATACCACATCAGGTGACTGAGTCTGTATAACATTTGTTGAAAGTACATCTGTATTATCGTTTATGGGAACATCATGGAGATCACCTATGTCAGTACTCATTGGTCCCAAAGGTGAACTTAATGGTCCTGGTGCAGGACTTGATACCGATGAAAATGAATTTTCTTCTGGCGCATCTCGTAAAGTTAACTTTGGTAGTTCTGTTTGAATAGTTGATACTCCGTTGTAAGGAGATGAATCTTCTAATTGACTTTGATCCTATATTTAAACAACATTAAATTTTATTTTACAAGAAATGTTTCAAATTATTACAAACGATCTTATTATGTTTTAGTAACAAATTACAAATATTACATTTAATACAATAGAAATAAACTTGTGAACCTAATACATAGGTTGTGAAATTTTTACGCACATGTCTGAAAACAATATAAAAACTACCTGTACTGCTGATGCAAAAATATCTTCGTCGTCGTCGTCTAAATCATCAACTTTCACCTCATTAGTATCAAATAGCGGCGGAGATTCTTTTATATCAGCCATCTTAGCGATTCTGTCAATCTACCGAGAAATGTACTGGGATCGGCCCCCCAAGTGATGTATGCCGTATGCCAACGTCAATCGCTATCTATGACTATCGTATTTCTCAAAGTACCTATCTATATTCGTGTATTATAAACTTTCTAATTTATCTTTACTACACATTCCGCACGCCTTAGTATAGAATTCTCACACCTGTAATATGTAATATACATAGAACAAATTAACAATTATGTTATTATAAAGGCGTCTACTGATGAAGTCAGTTAGTTGCGGTAGGATCAAAAAATGCATTATGTACCGTTTCGTTCACAATAAATTGTTATCGTCTAGTTATGAATTTGTAGCGGCATATTTAAAAATAATAACAAAAAATATGTACATATTGTATTAGTAGTGTACTAATTATTTTCGAAATAATACGTGTAGTCAGGTGTACCGTAATATTTTAAAAAACCGACGATTAAAAATTTACGAACTATTAAACATTATTCTCAATGCATAATACCTTAATTTAATAAATAATTTAGACAGATGTTTCTAGGAGGATTTTGTAAACGTGTAAAACAGTGTGCAAATGACATAGATACATAATGTATGGTGCTTTTGTTATCAGTTTGTGGTTACTTCTGTTTTCTGTATATATTTTATATATGTAATCTTTAATCTCGAAGTAAAAAGGATTAACTTGGAAAAACGTTATATATTTATATATAGTACTTATTTATGAATTTCTTTTATAACTGTTTATTAATTACCAGAAATGAATCAAATGTCCAGAGAAGAAATTGATATCAGGCGACTTTTAACAAGATGTGAATTCATGGCAAAAGATGATCCTCATAAGGATTGGAAGCTTGAAAAGGTTAAAAAATAATTTAAAAAATGATTAATTATTTAAAATTAAAGTAATTTATTCAAAACAAATGTATCAATCATTTCAGTACATCCTTGCTTTGGATGATATGATCAAACAATTACAAACATTACCACGGTACAATTCTACTTTATTTTTTAATAAAAATATATATTTATTAACAAAGATTTCAATTTTGAGCAATGTACGCCACATGAGAAACATGACAACTTAATGTATTTGAAATTATTATAAAATTATTAAAATTTAATACCTTTTCAGTAAACCATCTAAGGATACCATGATGGGTTACATTAAACGAATAGATTTCCTGAAGGGATTAGTAAATACAACTAAACTTACAAGTCCAGTAGATAGAGTTGCAGCTGTACAAATGTTACCAAAAAGTTCTACAACGTTTAATGATTCAATAGGTCCAAATATAACAACCCAGATACATCAAAAAACTTCAGCAAAATATAATAGAGAATTGCGTGCTGAATTATTTCATAGTGATAAAGGTATATCAATATCATTATTTGTAAAAAAGATAATTTACAAATATAATAATCATCCTTTTTTCTGGGGACATTAGAAGATGGTATAAGACAAAGATTAACTAGTACAAACATGCATGATGATGATTTAGGTGCAATTTTAAAATACAATAGAAATATTCAAGAAAAAATTGCTGAGAATATGCTTTCCATGACTAGTAGCATAAAAGAGCATGCTTTAGCAGCAAATGCCATTATAAAAAAAGATATTGGCTTACTTGAAAAATCTGATAAATTAACTGATGTTAATACAAGTAAATTAAAAACAGAGTCACTAAAACTGCAAGAACAAACACAATCATATTGGCGGTGCTGGATGTGGGTGATGATTGCATTTGTTTTAGTTGTATTTTTCAGTAAGTATTAGTGCATAATGTAACTCTATTTGTGCTATAGTATTCATAATATTGAAATATCATAGTATAATTTTGTAGTTATTAATTTTTATGAAATGCATTTATAATGTACTTGTATGGAATATGATAAGAATTTATACAATAATAAAATTATTTTTCAGATATGGTATTATTTATAAAAGTTGCAAAGAAAAGTGTTTAAATTTGTAAATACATTTATATGTATATCCGCAACTAACTTGGGTACATGAGAGATAGGCTATGTACAAATGTGAATATCTTCAATTCAAATAAAATCATTAATATTGTTATTCTTATCATAAGCATATCTGTATATATTTTTCATGATGAATTTTCATCTATGTGTATATGTGTTGACTATGCTTAGTCAACAATATGGTAAATGATAATAAAAATATAAAATTCTTAATTTCCTCTATGAGAATTACAATTATTTATCCTTCCATTAATTGATCATTGAATGTGCTCAATAATTTGGCTGAAGTTTAAGTTAAATTATTCACTTTTAATATATTTAATTATCATAATAAATAATTTATTTTCAATAAACAAATGAATGAAAAATTTATTTCAATACTTGTGTTATATTCATTTAATGATATTATTTTTTCTTTTCTAATACATTCCTATTAAATTAAGCTAAAAATTGGAGTTTTGCATAATTGTATTTTTCACTATCAAAAAAGTACTAGTACTTTAAGCAAAAAAAGAGATAAGTTCAATATATACATAATAGATAAATTTATGCGAAGAATAATTTTAAAACAAAATACCATAAATACATCATATGTTTCTCCATTATTTACTGATACTCAAATAAATCTCCTTTACATTTTTTTACTGAACCATCTATTGAAATCCAATCTCAACAATAATTGAGCTAAATGCTCTCCACTTGGTTGTGCACGTACTCTATTCAATGTTTTGGTTAACCAACCCATTAAACTATCAAGAGTATCAGATAATGTTTTAAGCTCTTCTTGTTCTGTTAAAAGCAAATTACCTACTTCCCACATAGATGCTTGTAAGATAAAATCATCACAAAGTCGCAATAAGAGTTTTATTAATTTGTTGACCTATCAAAAATATTTATCAAATGAATTGATAGATAAAAATTCAAAAATTATTTAAATTAAAATATAACGTACAGGATTTTTTCTTTCTGTTGAACTCCCTAATAAAAATGTTTGTGACATAACATTAGCCAAGAAAATACAGTGTGCTTTTTGTACATCTTCAAAATTTCGGGTATTTTTCATATTTGTTTCCATTATAGTATATTGACTTTCTAATACATCAACTTGTAGATAATATTGTAAATTATCAATAATGAAAATTAAATTATTTCTTAGCTGAATTACACCAATATCACTGTAATAATGGAAACTATTAATATTTAATAAAAATCAGATTGTTTATGCATAAAATATTAGAATCATATCTTACATGTTTTTATAATACATATGCTCACTCCAAAGGTTCCATAAATCAATTTGTGTTTTTTTAACCCTTAGCAAAAATTTAAATAATGTATTGTAATCATTTAAAGCTGATGGGCTAAATAATAAATGTAATGGCCATATGACTTTGTACTTTAAAGTAATCATACCCCATCCACGTCTTTCTATAATAATATCAATACTATATTATCGGAAGATTTGTCCACTTAAAAAATATATCACTAAATAAGAAAATATCTTACCAATAGGATCTTCACGTTCCTTTTCAGTAAATTCTGCACCTTCCACCTCAATATCTTCATTTTCATGTGGTGGAACAGGAACTATAAAATTAAAACTATCCATGGCATTTTCATCATTTAAATGCATTTTCCTTAAGGCCATTTGGAAAGCTAAATTAATATCCCTAGAGGTATGCTGTGTTGGAGATTTATTTAATATATGAGCCGTAAGTCTAATAAACTCAAGAAACAAATCGCCACGTCCCATAAGAAAGAAATCTTTTACTAATTTAAGTTGTTGCACAAGTTGTGCTTCCTCAACAGCAACTCGCCATAAAAGTTCTGTTATACATTGTTTCAATTCATCGATTGTACGTTCAAATTCAACAATATTAAAAATATGTTTTTTTTGTAAATTTTGGAGTTTAAGAAAATATTCATATTCTTTTTCTCCCCATATAGAAGTTTCAGTTTGATCAACTATAGCAAAATCTGTTAATAGGTAAACAAATTAGTGGTTTTATTTATTAAGCAATTAAAAATTTTTTAAATATAAATTACCTTTTTTCTGCCTTGGGTCATTTCCAAACATTATAATAGTTTGCCCTATAGTTAAGATTTTAGTTGCTAAAGATGGTCTAATGTAAGAGGGAAGTATATCAATTTGAATGTCATAATTCCACATATCTGCAGTAAATTTTGTATTTATTTTATCAAAATTGTCCTTATTGTCTACTAATATTAAACTGTTTTCCCTCTCAGATATTTTTTGAATAAAAAATTCATTGTACATATCTTCTATATGGCCATATAAAAGCCAGCTAGTTAAATGTTTATAAAAAACTGTATGCACACAGTGAGACATTCTAAATGAAATGAAGTAATTGGCAAAAGTAAATATGTAAAATAATAGAAAACAAAATAATGTAATTTAATATTTACTTTTCTATTGCAGATCTAACATCAGGAATACCAGTATACATATTTTGATGCAAACATTGCAATAGTTTACAGCCATGAATTTTTTGTGTGCGAATCTGAAATAAATTAAAAGAATTAATTTTTTATTTAAGTGTGCTATATATCATTTTATATTGATATCATATTATATTATTTTATACTAATAACCTTTATTTACCTCTCTTATGATAGAATTTAAAACAGAAAATAGACAAATATATTTTTGGATACGACAAAGTATTAGTGACAATGGAGTATAACTATCATGAAGAACTACATCTTCTAAATCAACAATCTCCTTACGAAATGGTTCCAAAGATTGATCTATTCCTTCACAAAGAGCTTGTAAGTATAAACCACGAGGAACATCTTGTAAATCTACAATTTGTAGATTTTAAGAATTAATTGATTTATAAATTAATATATAATAAGATAAATTTTATAATTGCTAAATTGTAATACTTTGAGTAGAATTTAAGTCATCAGATGTGGTATATTCTTGAATGAAATTCCTAATAATATTGCATTGTTCAACTATATCCAATATTTCTTTAAGTAATACACGTTCACCAGGATGCAAATATTTTTCAAGATCTACAGTCTGAAAACAACAAATTTAAAAAAAACAAATAAACTGTATATATAATTCAAAATGAATTACAATATCAATAAATATTATATTATAATTACATCTGATTCCAATATTTGCAAAGCATTTGTTGAACATCCCCATAATGACATTAATATTTCATGCAACATTTTATTGATACTTTTTAATTGAATGAAATATTACTCTCTCAAATTAGCAACAAATTATGTTGCATATGAATGAGTGAAAATAGTATATAAACTGTAAATTAAGCATATAACCTGTCAATTCACTTGCCAAAACTTATTGTTTTGATATATAAAAATGACAGAAAATATTGAACGCATTATGAATAAGAAAATTTATACTCTTCTATCTATCCATTTGTTGTTTCTATTAAATTTTTCATCATAGAATTAACTTTTACCACTAACACATTTTGTACATTTTACTGACGTGCTTTTATTTTCTTTCAAATATTTGTTTCAGATGATGTATATATACATTCTACATATGTATGTATATAAATCATAACTTAAAGACCATCTTTTCATGTAACCTCCATATGAAAATGTGTATTTAGTAATTATTGGTTTGCATGAAGATTTGTATAGTATGATAGAGGATAAACAACTTGCCAAACGTCATTCATATAGTATATATAAAAATTTAAGTTACTATTGAGAAAAATATTTGCTGATGTTGTAATTCTAATAATATAATTATAATACTAAGTGATATCTAAAATCTCTAAAACAAACCTTAATAAGTTATATACTATTTATAACAAAAGAATTATGTTTTAATTAATACAGGTAATTAAACCTGCATAAAAATATAATAACCTCAAATAAACAAATCATCAAAACTATGTGTAAGTGTATATATTATATATATTTTAGTGAATACAATACATTTTTAATAAATTCTAACTAATTACTCAATGATTTATTAAGATATGGAAAAATATTAATATATGCAATATATTATACATTTCTAATCTTTACATAAATTATATTTAATAATAAATTTTTCAGAGATCTAATTATGGATACTTCAAAGGATACATTAATATGTCGTTTGTGTGGTGTAAATCTTGTAGAAGGAAAGCATAAAAGTATTTTTGAAGGATCAACAGATTTAATACATAAAATAAAGGAAACATTGCCAATTTCAGTATGTTAATATACAATACATGATAGAAATTAAAAGTATTAATTGCAGTTTAAAATCTGAACATTTTATTTAAACTTAATGATTATTAAAATATCTTAATAATTTATCTGTTTTATATAAGAAAATATATATTATTTCATTATTAATATATCATATGAGAAAGTTTTAAATTAATATTACTTTAAATAATTTTTCAGATATCTATTGATGATAATGGTTCAAAATATGTATGTTTGTCATGTTATGACAAAATTATTTTTTACTACAAATTTATTCAAGAAGTACTGGAATATTCTAAAAGATTAGAAAATGTATCACAAATAGAATCCTTCTTTGATCTATCTAAAAGAGTAATAGACTATTCACAAATTCATAGTGATGCTATATATACATGTCCAAATTGTAATGTAGATTTAATGATTTTATTAGTTAGTAGTCCTCAAGGCTGTGATTATATCTCCCAAATTTCATTAGCTATGGTAAATCATTCTGAAAAAAAAAATATAAAGAAAGAGAATATACAAAGACATAAAAATATAGTACATCTTAATAATACTAAAAATAATGTACATTTAAAACATAGAAACAAAACAACAATTACTGAAGATATTGAAAATATGCCTAATCAAGAAGTAAGTCTAACATTACCTGTATCAATCTCAACAAACTACTACAAAGAGAAAGATTTAAATTGTATTGATGCATTATCTAGCAAACAAAACACTAAAATTGAAATAGAAAAAGACACAAGAGAAGATCTTAAGGAATCTAATTCTGTTCATCTCTCAAAAATATCAAAACTACAAGAAATATCACATGTGTCTAATAATTTAATGGATTATGATTATGATTCTTCAGATCCATTAGTGAGAAATGAACCTGAGAGTGATAACACTTATTGGCTAGACAGTGAGACTGATTATAAAAGTGAGAAAGATACATGTATAACAACATCACAAGACACTATGCTTGAACAAAATGATATACAAGATGAAAATGATATATATAAATCTTGTTTAAAATATGTATGTAAATTATGTGGTGCTCGCTATCTTTCACACTTAAAATATGAATTTCACATGGAAAGACACAAGCTAGGTAAAATAGATAAATATGAATGTACATTATGTGATAAAGAAACAAGTAATGAAAACTTATTATGGGATCATTATTTTCACACACACAAGAGTTTACAACGTTATATTTGTGTAGAGTGTGGAAAATTATTTACAAAACGAACTAGATTGAATGGACATCAAAAAAATTATAAACATTCTGGTGTAAAACAAATACAAGTTAGTACTAGTGAAGATGCTATTAGTGAAGATGTCATACAAAAAGCTATAGCAACAACAAAACAGGAGAAAGTATCTATAAATTGTAATCTTTGTGGTAAACTAATTTCAGACTTAGATCCAGATGCTATTAACGACTTAGTTACATGTGCTACTTGTGAAGATTCTACACTTTCTTTAATGATAGATGGAAATGAGACAAAAGTAATTTCTCCTCGTCAATATCATTGTTCTAAGTGTCCCAAACATTTTGTACGAAAAGAAAGACTAGAATTTCATGAAATGAGGCATAATGAAAATATGAATGAATTCATTTGTAGTACTTGTGGAAAAGATTTTAGAGCAGAAAATTCTTTATATGAACATTACCTCTTTGTTCATAAAGGAGCAAGACCTCACATTTGTGAACTATGTGGTAAGTCATTTCAGTTAAAAGCTAGATTAAAAGAACATCATCGAATTCATACAGGTGAGAGACCATATCAATGTGATATCTGTGGTCAACGATGTAGAACTACAAACGCTTTAAAGCTTCATAGAAAAATTCATTTTTCTCATAATAGATATATTTGTAACGTATGTAATAAGTCATTTAGTAAAAAGCAAAATATGAATGAACATTTAGAGAAGCATTGGAAAAATGATAAAAGTGTAACATTACCACAATTATTTACATGTCCAATTTGTGTAGAAGATTTTCCAACCTACCGTATGTTAAAATATCATATGGTACAAATTCATGAAATAAATAATCAGGATCCAATTTTGATAAAACAAAAACCATGGTACGAATGTGCAGAATGTCACGAGAAATTTAAACATCAAATGTCCTTAAAAGCACATAAAGAGAGAGTACATGAAGGAAGAGTAGACCCTATTTATCAGTGTGACATATGTAATGCAACATATAGAGTAAAACAACTTTTAGTAAATCATATTAAAAGTAAACATGATGGTGAAAGACGTTATAAATGTGCTCAATGTGAAAAAGGATTTAATGACACTAAATCTTTATATAATCATGTATTATTACATACTGGAAAAAAACCATTTGTCTGTGAATATTGTAATATGAGTTTTAGAAGAAAAGACTCCAGAGATCATCACCGTAGAAAACATACTGGTGAACAACCTTATCAATGTCCAGATTGTGGTGAATCATTTTCTACCTATAATAATCGATCTAAACATCGAAAGAAAGAACATGGAGAAGCAGATCCAGAGTGTCCAGAATGTGGAGAAAAATGTAGTAATCAACAAGAAATTAGAATACATTTAAACAAACATTTGGGAGAGAAATTAAAAAAATTACAAAATATAAAATCTGAATAGATATAATTTATATACAATTCAAACAAAAATACAGTGAAACTACAATTATGCAATTTCTAAATTAAAATTGCACTAGTTAATTATAATTAGTAGATTATTTTATTTACAAAAATGTATTTATTTTAATTATTTTATACATTTACAAATGCAATATAAAATTAAAAGAGCTGACTAAGAACATGGTCTAACATCTAATTTTTTACTGTTTCATTATTATTTAAATTATTTTCATTAATTTTATTTTACTTAAATAATTAAAGACAGGAATTTCTTTATCTTTTTTCCATAAAAAAATTATATGTAACTTGCTACTAAATAATGTATTAAAATATTTCTTTGTATATTTTAATCATTGAATTATTATTTCATGAAATAAATACATTCATATTAAAAAACTGAATAATAAATACTATATTAACATTTTATTAAACTACTTTCTTGTTATTAAATATTTTAATACAAAAGCTTATTAGCATTTTACACAAAAACTTATATAATTTTATACAAAGTTTCCTAAAAGAAAATAATTTTTTCATTGCTTGTATAAAATTAATATCATGTTTCTATAAATATTTTTCATCTTTTGTACATGTTTGCAATGTACTTCATTTTTTTTTCAATTATTTGATTTATAATGATAATAATATGTGTATTATACTACTTTCTCAGCTTAGTCCTCCATTATGTATATAATATCTTATAGGGTATTTAAGTATGAAACATAAACAGCATATACTGCAATGTGTTGCAAACATAGTACCTGCAATTATCTATAAAAACATTGAAAATTAAATTTTAGTATTTGAAAATAAACTATTGTTAAAACTTCAAATGTAAAAGAAATATGAAGATTCCAAAATAAATAAATTCCAATTACTCAAGATTCCACTGTAACTACAGGAATGCTTACTAATTTTAGTGTTATTAAGGATTTAATATTGAAAATGTCATAAATGTGTTTCACAACATCAAGGCAGCTAAAAATATTAAAACTATTTAACATATAACATATGTTAACATTTAACATATCATTTTTTACTTTAGTAAAGCAATACAATTTATATGTGTGTATATGAAAAAGCTCATGGATATAAACAGCATTACAAAAATAAAATATTGAAAAATCATTGCAAAGTAGTCTTTATTGTGCATTATGCTATGTTCAGTTTTATTCCACACATACACACATTCAGTTATGTAATTATAACATTAGTACAATATATTTACAATAAAGAATTATATGTAATATATTATACATGTATATAGTTAACATTTTCTAAACATACTGTATATATGACATGTAATTACTTCTTATTGCTGTGAATAAATTATTAAGAAAATTTTATAATAAAAACCGAATAAGCATTTATATTTTTGATTTTTTTGTAGTATAATATTTTCCAAGCAACCTTATTAATTAGTATAAAATATAGTTTCTATGTTCCAAAAAATATTTAATAATATAATAATTTTATTTATAATTGTTGGATTAAAATAATAAGACTTTTGTACATTGCAACATCTTTATTATCATATTACAAAAATCAAAGTGCTGCTTAAATATTTATATTTATATTTAATATCATTTTTTCAAATATTTATATATTTACAATGAAATATATAATATCATAACATAAGTGGATGGAGCAATAAAAAGGAAAAGAAAACGCATAACAATTTTTAACAGTAGTAGTGTGCATGTTGTTCTCATATGTAGATACAGTCAAGGTAGACACGTGCAGCTGAGACAAATGTCAAAATTTAAATGGTTGCGCCTCAGTGTCCGATGCGGCGCTGTCTCGCAAAAATCAGGTGGTCGAATTTACCAGCTGTGTTACTTTGTACTTGCAATCGTACATAACAAGGCATTTAACTTTTTGATGTAGGAAAATCTGCATTTTCAGAAAATATAAAAGAATTATACATAGTATTCCGTATTGTTTGTAAATATCATTCAAATTTCCTTAATTTTTTGGAAAATCAACAAAAATAACACATGAGGAACTACTTTTACGCGGAGTAATATCAGAAACCGTTCGAGCGAGTCAATATTTATCCTGGTTTTTTACTGTAATCATGGTTTACTTTACTTGAAAAGTAAATTGTGGAGAATATACTTAAATTTTAGAAAGCTTCTAATAGAAAATTTTTTGAAAGTCTACATTTATTAAATGGCTATTCATCAAAACAATTTTTGCGGAGCAATAATGACGTGCTACGATCGCACAGACGCAAACCAGCTTCGTTCATTGGCTGAAGGAAGTGAGCGATTCACACATACGTAACACATGCTCTTTTCTGCAAGTACATATTCACCAACACCAATCTAGAATTTTCGTACCAGATTCAGGAATGTATCTATCGCCCGAGATCCCGTTAACATTTAAAAAAATATCTTTCTTATTTCAGTAATTTATTGTCCCAGATTATATGTTTAAACATCCATTTCGCAACAAAACAACATTGCATGTATTGATAATAATTTTTTATTGAGATTAAACTAATAATCCTATCAAAAAGTTTTTAACTTGAACAAAAACGTATAAAATTCAGCTTTACCATTGCATTACTAAATATAAACATTATATTTACAAATTACATTCGAATTATACTTCTATAATTGTAAATTTAAATACCGTATAATAAACAATTTGCCATAGAAGTAGAACGATAATTTTATAGAATTAATATAGCAACAGCGAATGCAAAGGCGGTAAAAATAATGTTTGATGTCTAAACAACTAAAATATTATGAAAGTTTATGTACAGCTGTAAAAATTGCAACTATTTAATGGAAAAAATAATAGGGAGTTTAATGGTAATGCAATCGAGAATAAGCGTGATAAATACGATCCTGGTTGCTCAGCACAAGTAGGGGTGAAGGGAGAGGCAGCTTCGCACACACACCGGCGCAGAACGAGGAACGAATTCACTCGCCGGCTCTCAACAAGAACGCGTCGACATATACACCGTGTTTGAACGTACTGAGGTGATATATTTGTTATTTATCCTACGGTCGAAGGCGAGTCAATCGTAAAAATGGCCGGGGAAAAACGTACTCAGGATCAAGAGGAAACTTTATTGTCGGAAACGGTGATCTTAATTGACATCGAAGGCACCACGACGAGCATAAGCTTCGTGAAGGTAACAAAGACTATGGCCGTGAGGCAGAACGCGCCCTACAGTTCTCGCATTTCACCGGTTTTTCAACAAATTCTCTGACATTACCTAATGATCAAAATTTTCCACACAGCTAATATCTCGCAGAGAAATTTCCGAACGTTATCATAGAGTCACTGTACAAAAAAAAATTTGTAGATTATAGTTTCGCGCGTATTGTGTGTGTGTGTTCTCTCTCAGCATTTACTATGCCGGCTGAAATCCAGTTTCAGGTTCCCTGTTCGTGAGACAGCGAGTTTCATGGCAGGCAATAGATGCTTTCGTCTAATCTAAAGCGAATAAAATATCATATAAATCATGTCGAACTTTCTTATTTCGAACATTAACATTTTTATATTTGTTTACTTTTACTGTTAATGTTTTTTTTTTTGCGAAATGTTGAGGTTGTTACTTTTAACATGTTGTAAATGAAAACAATCTAAATAAACATTTAGAAAATTCTGCATATTCGAAACGTGGATTATTTAGCTACGAAAGTATCACTGTACGTAACATAATTACACATGCAATTTTTCAAAATAACGGAAACCGTAACGGCGCACCGCACAGTTAATTCGATCGACGAGCACACACTACATTCACGTTTACCTTCTTTTCAGGACACACTTTTTCCTTACGTGCGAGAAAATTTAAAGAAATATATTGAAACTAAATGGGAGGATGAAGAATTCAAACAAGACTTGGAAAAATTAAAGGAGCAGGTAAATATTGGAAACAATTGACTATTAACATAAATATTGTATGTAAAAATGACCGTTTTATCAATCAATATTGAAATATTAAAATATTTGAGGATAATATAAAGAATTATGATACTTGAATGACATGGATTGTTTATAGTAAATGTGTATATATATATGTATATATATATGATAAATAAAAGATTAGTATAACATATATACATATATATATATATGTTATACTACTCTTTTATTTATGTTTCAAATGCCTTTCTTTTGTTGTTAAAATCTTAATTCAATACAGTAAATTTAGTGCTTCAACTTTTAGTGATGTATTTTAGAGAGTGACCAATAGCATGACAGGTAAGAGGCAGCTGCTTACTGCTAGACATTGACCTGGGAACATTCTTTGTCCCAGAAGTTTGATACCCAGATTGCACATTTATAAAGCTTGAGATTGGAGCTAAATAAATTTTTAGTACTATATTTATTCTTCAAATTATATAAATATAATTTTCTTTGAATCAAATCATTGAATATTCATTTGTTTATTGTTATTTGATTATTCTTTTAGAATTTCATTTAACATACACATTTTACTTTTCTAATTATTAAAGTTTTATATTATTACATGTTATTTCATATTATTTGACATTCTAAAACTCATTTACTTATAATAAATTTATTCTAATGTTATCACATGTATAAATAGATAAATATAAATAATATAGTAAAAAGAAATTTAAAACAAAAATAGAATTGAATACAAGAATGTTTATTATAAATAAATAATACAATTTAAAAAAGATATAAATTGGGATAACTATTTTATAATTATTTGGTTATATATTCTTTTAAAAATAATGATATTTTTAAAGATATAATATAATATTTACAATAATAATTATTTATTTAAAATAAATTTCACGTGTGTGATTTTGTTAATAAAGAAAGCATTGTGTTTAAATATTCAATATTTTGATTGTAGGCAAAAAAAGATGAAGAAGATAAAATTGATGGCTTTGTACCAATTACTGGTACTAATGCAGAAGAAGAGAGAAAATCACTTGTAAAAAATATATTATGGCAAATGGATGGTGATCGAAAAACTGGTGCACTGAAACAATTACAGGGGCACATGTGGCACGAAGCTTATAATTCTGGAACAATTAAAGCACAGTGAGTATCTGATAGTTTCTTTTCATTAGAATTTACAACAAAAACGCTTTCAGGTTCCAAAATTCAATATTTAAAATTAGTACATGTAAAAAATGTGATTATGATATATATGATTATGAAATATGATACATTTTCAATAGTATGCTTATAAAAAGTTTATCTGTAAGCCTACTATAGATATCCCTGAATATATTTCGTAATTTATTGCTAATTATTATATTTTAATTAATATCAAAGGAACATGCTATATATTTAAAAAGAGTTTAAAGATAAATAATGATATATAGCTACATAATATAAACACCATATGTAGTGAGGTGAATATGTTGTGTAAGGGCTCACTTCAGTTTGGTATAAATATATCACTACAATTATGATAAATAATTTGTAACATAATGAACAATTAAAAATGATTCACCAAATGATAAATGAATTATTTGTATAGTGTTTATGAAGATGTGCCTAAAGCACTAGAATCATGGACAAGTGATGGTAAAAAAGTCTATATTTATTCAAGTGGTAGTGTTGAAGCACAAAAACTTCTATTTGGACATTCTATACATGGTGACTTACTTAAGGTACTTTATTGTAGTTTACCTGTCATAGATGCCAGTACTTATAACTATATGAGCGTTGAATGTAATAAATTATTTATATTATATTTTATTGTATATTTTATATAAAGTATAACAGTGTATTGTTGTGTGTGTTTTAGTATTTCAGTGGTTATTTTGATACTGAAGTAGGTGCAAAACAAGAATCAAGTAGTTATAAAAATATATTAAATAAAATTGGAGCTGAACCATCAAGCGTAATTTTCTTAACTGATGTTGTCAAAGGTTAGTAACTATGTATATCGTGATATATTAGCATTTACAAACCACAGTGATACTTATGAATAGATACTAATTCTTATGTTTTCCTATTATAGAAGCTGCTGCTGCAAAAGAAGCAGGCTTATCAACAGTTATAGTACTGCGTGAAGGCAATGCTCCTCTTACAGATGAAGAAAGAGTGGCTTCCACAACTATTAAGTCATTCTTGGATTTAACGTTTCAAACTTCCACAAAACGACAGAAGTTAGAAACTACAGAAGTTGAAGAAAATAAAAGTAAGACTACATCTGATGTTAGTGAACCAATGGATACTTCCGAAGATGTTGAAATGACCGATAAAGTAGAAGCAAAAGAAGTTGTTCAAGAAGAAGCAAAAGAATGTATAAAAGATCAGCAACAAAAGGAAGCTCCAGTCACAGACGTGAAAATGGAAGAGCCAATGGTTATTGATACAAAAGATGCACCAAACGCTGAAAAGCTGGAAAATACAGCTGAAAAGGTAGAACTTCAGCAATCAGAGGTGAGTACAAAACTAGACACTTCCGAAAATGTGCAAGCTAACGTGAGTAGTAACGCCGAATCAGTAGCAATACCTTCAAAAGGCGATGAAAAGTCTGCGATTTCTGAAAAAGTAGAAAAACCAATAGATACAGAGAAATCTGTAGAATCTGTCCCAGAGG
This sequence comes from Bombus cullumanus, assembly GCA_014737535.1. Taxonomy (NCBI): domain Eukaryota; kingdom Metazoa; phylum Arthropoda; class Insecta; order Hymenoptera; family Apidae; genus Bombus; species Bombus cullumanus. The sequence continues at coordinate 1,534,294 of JACXIX010000010.1, read as the reverse complement.
CAACTCCTACTGCGAATGACCCCTTGGACGTTGGAATGAGTGAGCCTAAATCAAAGTCTGAAGAAGTTTCTATTACAGAGAATAAGACTGAAGAATCGTCAAATACTGCTAAAGAAACTAAATCTGATGACACGAAAGTGTCAGAGATAAAACCTACTGAAACTGCATCAAAAGAGAAGGATAGTAACAGTATAAATGAAAAATCAGAAGAATGTGCTAATAAGTCAGAAAAAGAAACGAAAGAGGAATCCACTGAAAAAGTTGTAATTACTCCTAGTATAACAGAAACTAAAACATCAGAAAATGAATCTTCGGTAAAACCTGCGCAAGAACCCACTAAGACAGAAGAAAAACCTGCAGAAAATGGTAATGTACCATTGACAAGTGTAGAAAAAATTACTGCGCCAACGATAACGGAGCCAGAAGCTACTAGTAGCAAAGCAGATACAAATACTGAAATTAAAAATACGACAGAAGTAGCTAAAGAAACAAAATCTGAAACAGAAACAGAATTGACTAACGTAAAATCCCCTAAAACGAAAGAAACCGAGGAAACAACAACGTCCGCAAACGATGCAGAAAAACAAGTAAGTGCAGAAGCATCAAAACAGGAATTGACAGAGAAACCAACGAAAGAAGAAACTGTAGCGGATGAAACAAAAGAAACGAATACAGTGGATTCTGAAAAGAAAAAATTAAATGGTACAACACAAAACGGAGATACAGATGTGCCACTGTCAGATGATAAATTACAGAGAAATGGACTAAACGAGGGGTCATCGAATGAAAATGTTAATTCGTCAACGAGCGGTAGTACATCTGCGCAAAATGGTGAACCAGAGAGTTCCTCTGAGACTAGTGCAGAATCTATAAAAGTCAAAAAGGTCGTTGATTCTGCAGTAGCCGATGGTGCCGGCGAACCTGACGTTGTTCCCCCTGTAGTTGTAGCTGCGACGTCTTAATCTTGTTCTTATACATTTTAAGAAGTCCTTCATACATAACCCCAACCCACAATACTTATCCGCAGATATAAACTGAAAAGTTGGCTCCCTACACCTTACATAAATCGTACGACGTTAAAGATGTAATACGTTAATTTAAAATACAGTTCATAAGATTTCTATTTCTTCAACAAATGTGAAGGAAGACGATGATGCGACATATACAGCGTGTTTCACGTTCGATTATCTTCTCTAATGTTACAGTTTGATATATTGCATGCTTGTTGATTATGTTAAATAGAAAATTCTTTAAAAATTTACGAACACTCAGTTCCTATTTCACTTGCTTAATTTATTTCGTTATACTTTGTCCTGCCATTTTTGCTTTGTCTACATAAATGTATCTTTTATAGTAGACAGATTATATACCTATTCTTAATTTAAATCGACCCAGAGATAATCGAAAATGTCATTCGCTGTAGTAAGGCTAAAAAGTATTTTTGATTTTTTGTTTTCTATTACATTTTACGATGTGTATCCTTCTTTTGTATTGCCTAAACGAAATGTTACGGTATGAACATTTATAGGATAGCAAATTCATCATAGTTGGAGTATGCTAAAATACCGAATGTACTTTGTGCCAAATGAACTAATTCATCAGTTTGAAGATTCTTCTATAATTATACATATAATGTTTAAAGATCTGATCACTATTTTAGTTTCTAACAACAATCAGGGAACTTTGATTATATATGATTTTAAGACTGAATTGGTAATGCCTCGAAAAGTCGCTGGCTTTAGACTATACGATATAATTTTTGCATACTCTCTTGTGTACTTAATTTTATAAACTGATAGTAACACAGTGATCTTTGAATCATAAGTCTACACTTACTATCGATAAACTGTGTTTTACAATGAGTTTTATTCGACTATATTAGATATATTCTTTTCGCGTTGTGAGGAACGTTATGCGACTTACTGTAATGTAATATCATATCATATTCCTATTTCTTTTGTTATTCGCATTTTTTTGACATTTATTTATCGAAACATATACTTCTAGCTTAGAACGACGTTGGCCTATATGCATTGCGTATTTCTGTATTTTATATTGTGTATCATAATTAACATTTTATCGATATTAAGTTGATTTTGAGCGATTGGAAGTTTTGTGTTGCATTTATTAATGTCCTATAAAAATCATGACGTTCATGTATGGTCAATGATATGACTGTAACATGGTGTATTGAACGTACTCATTATTTTATTAGTTATATAAAATGTATTTAATATAGAACAATCCGATTAGAAGGAAAAACACTTCGGTTTGAAAATTTATTCACTTATTCCTACGGATTGATAATGTAAACATTTTTTCTATGAAATGACTTTTTTCCCGACAGTTTCTTTTCTTTCTTTTTAGGATTCGTAAATTATTTCCCGAATTTGACAAGAACTCGATTATTTATTTATTATCCATTCCTGCAAAATTGACTGTGATTTAACGATATGCTGATAGACATAGGGAATTTAAAACAATTCATTTGTTATTCACCTGTAGTAATTCCTTTGGCAGATTATCGTAATAATGCTACTATTTTTATTGAAATTAATATACATCCTGCCTGATTGAAGACACTGTGAAGACTGTAGACTGTATAATTAAGCGATCGATGCTTCCGTATTTTCTTCTTTCTGTTTTTTTTTGATTTTGCTTCGTTCCCCTTTTTCGCCAGCGGCTATGCTAGAAAAGCTCAGCGATCCACAAAAGCGAATAAATGAAATTAAACGAATTGCGACGTCAGCGTGTTCTAGACTTGTTATCTATAAGTGCACATATAGTCAGTAACGATTATGAGACTTTGAACCTTAAACGATTGTGAGACTTTAAACGAATGCATATTTTACAGGACACTTGACAGACCTCGCATTTATTTATAAGGTGTCCTTACAGCAAAAACCATTTCAATACTCAGTAATTTTTATTATTATTATTATTTTTTTTTTTTTTTTTGGCGTTGCACGATTCATCATGAATTGATAGAAAGAGAATAGAGATTGTTAAAAGAGTAATGATCTCCGTTTATTACCTGAAACGGAATTTGAATCTTGTATGCTTGATAGTCCTCGTATCACGATGAAATATATCCGAGGATATATCAGAGCGGATAAGACCGTTGCCGATGTTCGATTTGATCCTACACAATAACTTATCCTTAAGTCAGATATATAAGGAAAATTTCCAATTGATATTATAAAATTTAGTACGATTGCAAATTCATCGAATGCATAGTCGATAACATAAGTGTGCCCGAAAATGCTCAACCGCAAAAATTGAACGATTTTATTGAAATTTTTAGGGTCACCTCTGTTAACGATGATTAACTAAAAAAAAAAAAAAAGAAAAAAATACTAAAAAGCCCTCGATGTTAACAGCCCCGAAGCGTTAACGACTGTAAACTGCCGACATTTTGCCATAACGAATTTTTTAATTGTTCTTTCGGTAAATACCTTATATTTTTATATTCTGTCTATTAATATCGTATTTGAAAATGTGAACTGACTCTGCCGATCAGTATGGTAAAATTAAAATCCTTGGACGCTAACTGACAATATGTATGAAGTTCTTCTCGGCTGACTTTCACGGCATCATCAGATATCATCATCCCCATATCATCCATTCTTGTTCTTGCGTCGATAGTCGGAGGAACCGAAGTACATATTGGTAATTTGCGACGTGTAATTGCTATTTACTTGTTCTGTGTTTCATTTTTATTCGAGTGCTCGATTCCAACGAACCTTAGCATTTTTTTCTTCAAACACGATCATGTTCAATTAACGTAAAATATCGTCGTTGATGTTCTAAGTTTAGGGATCGTTAACTCTTTGCGGTTTGACTCACAAGTATTGTTTACAGGCATCGAACTTGAAGTGTTCTTCTGATAAAAACTGATTATTAACACGCGACACGACAAACGAGAATGTAAAATGTATTGATCATGTAAAATTCAATGGAATAAATTATTTGTTTTCTTCAATATATGACTATGAACCGCAAAGCGTTAAATTAAGATGCGTTTGTAAGTTTAACGTTTAAATTTGTTTAATGTGACGTGTGTCAACTTAGAGATCTTCAATCAACGTTTCATACACACACGATTCGATGCGACCACACTCTAAGATTGTATGTCATTTCAGCTTTATTGTGTCATTATTCGCGTATGGTCGCATGGCCGTCGTACACTGCCTTGTTATTTATTATCTTTTCACGATATAATATCGGATATTCGTCAAATCAGTCGTAAATCATTAATAAAACGTTGATGCTTTGTATTTTGTTAGAAATGAAATGAATGTGTCGCTTGTATATGTGTATATGTGTATATATACACGTACAGTGTGTGTATATATATATGTATACTATAGCGTGGTAAAAATGGTATTTATATGTAAATGCCTATATACGGATGTATATATGTGGATATCATTTTTACTCGTGGCACATTTTATCAGTTGAACTCGTACGTAATATAATGGTTGTAGATCTTGTAAGCGAACCGAGCAACGTGATATCCATCAAGAATACGTTCTCTAACGGCTTACAAGTCGTACAGCTACTTAAATTGTATGCATAAGATTTGTCGTCCTTTCAGAATACCTTAGATACCGAGATACATTAAGTACCGAAGATAGGGAATACTAATAAACAATAGCTTCGTATCGATTAGCGATTATTATTTGTAATTCATTGGCTATTTTATGTAACATGTCAATATAAGTGTAGGAGAGAATGTACGGACTTAATTGATACTTTTTAACGATAACCTTCGACGGAGATCCTTAAAGACTCGTATCCTCTAAAGAGACTGTGCTCCGTTGCCTTTATTTCTCAGTCGAGTATTTTAAAAATACTTTCTCCTTTCTTCTTTATTACTAGACAGAGATCATCTGTAGAAAAATTACTATTTTCCGGTGTTCTCTACTAAACAGTTAACGTATGTGTGCAATGTGTGTGCGTGCGTGCGTGCGTGCGTGTATTACATGGCAGGGGCACAAAACTCACTTCTATATCATCGTATCAAGTTCGACGATCATCGGATCTTAACACACATTTTTTATCGAACGAAGAGAGTAACACATTATACTGACTCCGAGACGACGGTATGCACTGTACAGGAAAAAGAAAAGGATTGAGGATTCTGTTCTCTCTGAACTCTTCGCTGCATTCGTAGAGCAAAATAAATGAATTTTGCAATTAGAATCCCGAGCGTTCGACTTTTTATTTCATTGTTCCTAACGAAGGCTTCGAATTTTCGCGAGTTGTAACTTATTTTATAAGGGGAAAAAAAAAGGATAACCGTGATATCCGATCGAAATCAGAGCGTACTCATCCTTATATTCTTCATACTGTAAATTTTGTTTAGGTGTATATATTCTTCTCGTGCTAATATTATTATATTAAATATAATGGGATAGAGAAAGAAAGAGAAAAAAAACGATTAGAGTTAAAGGAACGGCTAAAGGATAAAAAGATAAAGGATTGCGATTAAAGTATATCGATGTACATGATTGAAAACTAATCCGCTCTCCGTTATTGTTCCCTCGAATTGGCTCGTGCTACTCTTGTCCTCAGCTAGTCGATAATGTTAGGTGCAGCAGCATTTTCACCCGATCGATCCTGAGTGCTAGTCATTCTACTATGCGCACCGGAGCATCAATTTTCAACCAACTAATTCAGTAGATCGAGATGTAAAAAGTCTCCGTCGATAATTTCCGTTGAAGCAATAATATTGTCTGGATACGATTCTTTTTTTTTTACACGACATAATGTTAAGAACAAGATGTATCGAATATTTGGTACTTGAAATACATATTGTTCGAACGTATGAGATATTGCTTTTTCTACGACACTTTTCTCTTGTATAAAACGCTGAAATACCATTTTTTACTGGGAAATGCAATAACAAGTCTTGTAGGATGTTTTATGTTTCATGTAAGAACATAGAAAAAGTTTCAGTGTCCATGCAATGGTTCAATATTTTCAATATTGAAGGTACACTGATTTACAATTACGAATTGAAGGACATTAAAGATTAAAGAAATTTAGAAATCCAAATAATCTGTGTCAATAAGAGACTTCCTTTCTAAATAAATAATTTATAAAGATTTTTCAATACGCTCTAATATATCATGCTATACTTTTTCTACTTGTATTTAAAAAGAAGAAATATAAATTCTATTAAAAAGACTACTAGCAACATTGAAATGTTCTTCTTGCTACCTTTACATACACATATGTACATGTTTCTGATGTGATATTTTAATTAACTTCTTCGTGTAATTTAAACTTCATGCGTTTGATTATACATATTATCTTATAATATGTTTGTTAATACATTCTTTCAAATATATACTCGTTTATCGATTGAACTATGTCATATGTATCTCTCTATTATTTAATTTCTATATAAATCTCTTTTACAACAAATACAAATTTTATTCCTTTATTTATCTGTCTCTTTTTCCGCATATATCAACATTTTGAGAGTGCGTGTTTAGAAAATAATAAACGAGTCAAAACGTTCTCTGCTAGAGGTTTGTTTATATAAAATTAAAGGCTGCAAGCGTTTAAACTTTCTCTTACAGAACGTATGCTATGCGAAGGGAATAAAAAACTGTTTTATAGTCGCTTCTGTTTGAAAGCCTTTACTACACGCGAAGTAAGTGTAAGGTCTTTCACCGGTACAAAAAAGTTCGCGTACCTAGCCTCAACTAAGTGTTCGTTTTAAAACGTTTTTCTCGTACGCTACAAGTAATACATAAGCTTCCTTTTCAATGGTATGCTTTGCCACGTGTTATCTCGGCATTATCTAAAATTTAATGATTTCTCTTCGCGAATATTGCACCTAATTGCGCCCTCTTATTCTTTGTATACCTTTTTGCGGTAAAGCGTGCCCTTCTATGTTGATTTATATTTCCATGCTGCTATACAGTGTATGCAGTTTCTGTCCCAGGCAGCAGGTATCACGAATGTAAAATTTAATCCTAAGATGAAACCACGATCGTTTAATACTTGAAGATGGTTTTAACGATAACTTCTCTTAATTTCTCCTTTAGTCTTTCAAAGTACAAGTGTATACAAATATTTTTTTCTTCTCTTTGTGTTTTAGTTACATTGGGAACAGAGATAATTTACTTATTTCATCTGTGTCAGGAATACTGAGACGTGATTCTAAGTGTTGACAAGTATCATAATACTCGTAATACGGTGAAGTGAATTTTTAGACGGTTTTTTAAAATAAAAAACGCTTCGTCGATGGAAGCATAGAGATTCTGATAAAAATTTACGTGTTTCCGTGTTGGATAGACTATACCAAAGATGAATTGTTATACATATATTGTACGACGAATGTCTTTTTAAATAAAATAATGAAAATTCGTTTTTACATATCCCCTGATACATTTCCTTATCTGAACCTTAATAAAATTCTACAGTATTTTTTATCTGTAAAGGTATAGCGTCTAAATATTTTATTTTCATTTTACAGTGATGTGTACAATATAAAAAAGTTAGTTAAAGTGATTTCTAAATTTTATTATTATTAAAAATATATAATTTAAAATGTACTTTTTTAATTTGATTAATAATGACATAATTTGATTAATAATTGATAAATAATTTATATCCTTTTTATTGTTTATTATCCTTTTCATATTTTTTAATTCTATTTATGGATGCAATTTTAATAATTATGTATAGAGTAAAAAAGATACGTATAAATTTAAATTATCGGCTCTGTCTATAATCATTATACTTTTTCATGGTATCAATAGATGGCACTGCTGACACTGTTTTAGTACCTGCATAAATTTTACAAATATATATCAGTATACAATTTTTAAAAAATTAATAAGTCGGAATTAGATACTTGGTTTACAAAATTTTATACTAAGTTCTTATGTGCAGTATTTTAAAATTAATCAACAATAATTGCAATTGATTACCCATAAAATAAGTATATTTCTAAGTTATTTTAATGTTTGGTTTAGTGTAGATTGTTTGAACATTATAACCTGTATAAAAGTGAATATGTTGAAGTTTGGAAAAGATTAATTTCATTGATTAATTAATATTTATTAAATTGCTGAACGGTATAACAGTGAAGAAAAGGAAAATGTTCGTTCATTTTCAGTAAAATAACTTGTAAGTAGTAACATAACGATTTAATACAATTTTGTTCCTTTATTAATATACTTACCTACATATGTATGTGTTAATGTATTAATCGATATTATATCTAATTATTTTCGTACTTTTCCAACATAATATGTAATGTGAGAAAGAATTCTGTTGCAAATAATTATACACTGTTAGTACTGTCAGCGGCTAGTAACTCAAGACAGAATATTTTGATTTCTATACGTCAAATTTCAATTTTTCCCTTTGCATAAAAACTTTCAGTGGGAAAGATAGATGTATATGCGCATGCGCTGTCTAGCGACTGCAATTCGAACTAAGCTTATAACTGGAGTTTAAACTCTTATGTAAAATAATATTTACTTTCATTTTTGCGCGTAATGTGCGTTTAATTTTTATTATTCTCATTTTTTTGTGAACAACACACAAAGATATTTAGATAAATATTTCAGATTTCAATATTTATGTAAGCTTCTTTTAGAACATCAGAAATTCCTATTCGTAGGCTATGCCAAACCTACTTTCTCACTGCTCCCTTGTGTTTTATATATACATATGTATATGCTCACTAAGAATACTTATTTAATTACATTATTATAGAAATTATTCACCTTAATTGACGAAACAAAAAAACTAAACGTGCATTCATTATTATTATTATTGAAAATAAATTTTTATGTATAATTTAAATACAACATAAATGATATGTATATATATATAATTGCTAATTTCATATATTTATAGATTTTAATTTTATGTTGAGTTTAATCAATCGACGAACCATGAAATTTTTATTAATTTATATTATAATATGTTTTTTAACAATTTATTATGTCTTTGCATTTATGTACTTATTAATATTAAAATTAACATTATATTTATCAGTTTTCCCGATGATTATATTTATTCTATATTTAAAATTATTTTAACTTCGTTTATATAACGAATATTGCAATTCGTGTTATACTATAAGTTTTTATTTATGTTTGTAGTTTGGAAAAGATATAATAATGTTAAATATGGAGTTATTAATCACATAAAAAACATTCAAATAATAAAATGTAGAAAGCTTTTCTAAATCTCTCTTTCCAAAGCTCTCTAAAAGTTTATATATAATAATGCTTAATTTTCATGATATACAAGTATTTTAAACATATGAAAGCTTTATTGAAAGTTTTGAATTCAATATTGAATTTATGATATTGAGGTTACTGTAAATTTGAATATTTTACTAACCTCTAATTAATAATTTGAAAAATGAAATAATATCTCATTTCATAAACACCGTATTACTATAATACCAAAAAAAAAAACGGATACTAAATTTTTAATTTCGTTAATTAAGTTCAATAATTTCAATAATACAAAACTTTTGGAAACATCATGTATACATTAGATGCGTATTAATAATTTTACTCTACTATTATAATTTATTGCTAATAACTTCACATATTTAATTTTCAAATGAAACACTTGTATCGTTTTCTGTTTGAATATGCACGTATCTGTCTTTTAGTAATTGACCGTTTTAGTTCGCAGTGGCAATAAACAATTTTGTAGAGAGAACTAATTTGTAAGTCCATTTATTACTGCTAGTCGATAAATATGCAATGAAGTTCGAAAGACGGGATTTTTACTGGAAATTTTAAATTCTAACTCTAACATCAAGCTAGCATTGAATCTCTTTCGTAATTTGTGAACGGTAAAAATATAAAACACAGTTAAAATTATTTTACGTTATCGATCGTGCCTGTTAAAGCTATAACATTTAATGAACTTCTAGTTTAGGCATTTGAATAGAATAGAAAATATATAGGTGTTTCGATACTTTCTTTTCTCAATCGTTGTCGCATAACCTCTTTCGTTCTTTTGCATGAAAAATAATTTGTCATGTATGAAAAATACTTATTGAACGCGTCATATGTCGTAGAAAATCAGGATTTGTTTCAACGATCACATCAGGAATATTCTGAACATTGTAAATTATAACGAACAATTCTGGCAACAATATTGCAAGGCTTGAATCAGCGTGCACAACGTCTCGTAAGAGCAGGAGAGCGGAACTCGAACTGTCTTCTCCTTCTATTTGTCGGACTGTGCTCTTATTTGCTGGCTCTTGCGTCCCTCTGCGACTCTCTTTCTCTGTCTCTTTCCTCCCTGTCGATATCTATATACCTGCCATTCCGTCTTTGTCTAGCTTACCTTATGTACGTATACACCGCATCTTCCTTTCTCTCTCGCTCAATAGGGTGAGATCGGGCCACGGACGTATTCGACAGGATTGGACCAGCCTCTGACGTCATTGCGTGGACCGACGTATCTCGTTGACGATTGTCGAAAGCATGCTGTTCTCGCGCCTCTATATATCCACCTACAGCAATCAGCGGCAAATTCAAACACATGATAAAGTTAGATTTCTCTTGTATTGCATTAATCGAACGTTACTTTTTCTCGTGCCTGGCAACGATGAGTGAATTAGGTACGATCATTTGAAAAAAATAGTCTCTCGTCTCTAACAGTGAATTATCGATTCGGATGGTTTTTTGAAATTCCAACGAAATCTAAATTTCCCAGATAGAACTCTGGACAGGCTGGTATAAAACTGTGAAGCAAAAAAAGAAAAGGGACGAATTATTAATTTCTCTCATGAAGGTGAAGTCCTGGTGTTTTAAATATGGATTTTTACGGGTCGTGTATTCTTTATATATATATATGTATATATATAACATATATATAAAGAATACACTCTCGTTTCACTTGTATATGTATATACAATTCCCCCATTCCTCACGTACCATCTACGTTATTGCTTGTATTCTTTGTGCTACATAGAAGTCATAATATGCTTTATAAAACCGTGGATTCAACTTCTCTTGGTGTTTATTAATATAACGTTTATTATACGGTTCTAAAATTTCGTTGGTATTACTTATTATAAGAGAAATTTTATTTTAAGTAACGAATGTCGTTTCTTTTAAATGAAGAGGAAAATTACTCCCATTTCAACGATATAAAACATGCATAGTAAAATATTAGTATGTACTCTACATAACCATAGTCTGAACATTGGCACAGATATTTTGTTTCAAAAGGTTAAACGTATTCGTTCGAAAAGTTTGTCCATTTTCGAACAATTAAACTTATTATAAACTAATATAAAATTTTTCACAAATTCAACCAATTAAGTGAAGAAAAATAATTTTCAACATTTTTCTATGGTTTTTAACAGAGGCTGCTGTGCTCCTAAGTACTGCGTGACATCATACTCGTACGGACATAAGGTACCCGAAAGAGAACAATAATCGACCTCGCTCAAGATGAATGACATCGAAGTCTGCGTAAGCGGCTACGTGCTCCGATGTTGAGGAACATCAGCAAGGGCGCTAGCCACAGAAAACAGTAGAGGTTAGGTATGGCCAGGACGGTACGTTCCAGGCAGTGGAGAGAAGAGTACCCGGAGAGAGCACCCGGGCCGGGTAGGTAGGTAGGTATACATAGGTAGGTAGAGCGCAGAGGCAGACGAGAAGAGACGACCGCTTGAAATCCCTTTCTCCTTCCCGCCTTTCCTGCCTGCTTCTCTCTACCGCCCGTCCGCCATGCCACTACGAGCGAGCGAACGTACAGCTAGGCCGGCACAGTCCTGTAGCCCATTTGGCATTTCCCCAGCTATAGCGGCGGTCCTGTAGCCCATCGTTGTTATCGTCCCGCAGCTGCATAAAGTCGGCTCTACCTCCCCTTACCCCTCTGACCCTCTCCCATGCTGTCGACCAACCGCCCGTCCACTCCCCTCCTCATTCTGTTTCGCTCACCTCGCTGCTCGACATCAACGTTTCTTCCTCCATCTCTCTCTCTCTCCCCTTCTCTCTCTATTCTTCCTTCTCTCACCCGCCTGCCGACCTGATCGTGTTGCCCTCCTTCCTCCCCCCAGTCGTACCGACGCTTCGACCAATCCCCTTCCTTGTCGCCCCATGAGCTCTCGTTGTCCGCCGTTCACTTCTCTCTCCCACGAGCCTGCCAGCCTGACGTTTCCCCCACCGTACTCCTACTACCACTAACATTCCCTTATTCTACATCGTTACCGCTAACTCACACACATATACCATCAGCAGCATTGGTACCACGTTTCTACAGCGACGCAACGGTGGCGCCGCCAGACAGGGACGCCTCGAAACGTTTTTACCCTCCTCTCTCTCCGCCCGTCTGATCCAACTCCATATACCGCCGACGACGCCTGATGCTGCCGTGCTGCGGTATATACTCGCGCACCGTCCTTGTCGTTCTATCGATTCCCTACCTTCCTCCTTCCTCTCTTACCCAACCTCTTCTCATCCTACTCGTCATGTGCCCCCTCTTTCGCTTTTCTCTCTGCGTCTCACTGCCAGCCAACTTGCCTGTCTGCTTGCCTGGCTTGCCTGACTGCCTTGCTCGTTTACTTACTTGCTTGCATGCTAGTCTGCCTGCTAGGTTGCTAGCCCGCTTGCTTGGCCCGCTTGCTTCGTTCAACCTCTACGTCGGTGTAACCTTGGTGGAGAATAACCCGCCGTTCAATTCAAGGAATTATGACGGCCCCTCGATTTTCTCTTTTTCTATTTGCTAGCCCCTCTTTTTCGTTCTTTGTCACTAGTTTCCTTCTCTATCCCTCTTTCTCTTCTGTTTCGAGATGAGTAGAGAGTAAAGCCAGTTCTTTACTTTGCTCGTTGGCGCTCATCCGTGCTGATATTTACGCGCCTATGGGCCCCGTGCAGCGAGCGCCGCCATTACCTGAACTCCACCAATGATATCGTTCGATATACAAAGCGAGTTCGAGAATCGAAAGCTGCGTTCCAAAGATATAATTATGAAACGATATTTTTCAAAGTTCTTTGAATATCTTCAATTTGCGCCGTACGTTGATTCAAGCGACAAAGAAAACGTACAATTTCGAAATTGTGGCGACGCGGAAGAAATATATATGTGCTCGTCAAGAATTGCAGAAACAGCGCCATCGTCTGACGATGGGGTGCGCAGGAGTAAATGAATGCGTTTCGAGGTTAGGTTATTTGTAATAAAATTCTTGATATTCGATTCGATATTTTCAATTGAATAGTTTGAGAAGAACTTGTATTTGTCGTAGCAGCTTTGTTCTTCTTCGTTAATCAATTCGACTATGCAATTTTTCAACATAACGATGAACGATGGCCAACCGGTTTGAAGGTTAGATAAAGAAGCTACAGCGGAAATCAGCGTACATTAACGAACACAGAGAACTACTGATGGCGAGTATGTTGTTCGATCGTTAATTATAAATACCGCGTACCTACCATACATGTTCTTATTCTGCGTGTATATATATATATATTTTAAAAACGACCGATGATTATATCAAATGCATTTCTTCTTTGTGTTAATCTACTTTTTACAATTAACACCATATAAAGTCGTCTCATTTTAAACGATAGCAATCAATAGAATGGCGTACATGCTTACTTGCTGTGCATAACCATTAGTTTATCTTTATTACGATAATAATCAGATACATTATCTTCTCATTTTTAATACATGAATTTGATCTTAATTTCAATATAAAGCTTCTTACGGTGATTATTAAATAAATGTATTTTTTATTTAATACGTAACGAACTTGAATTTATCACCAGAAAATTCCGTAGCTAATCGTTTATTTCGAACGGTGCCATTGTGTTTGCCTCTTTCTCTTTATCGCATTATACATACATATATATTTATTTATTTCATGACGTCGATCAGCATCATCATGCGTCTGTAATGAAATTGTAGTCGATGTATATATTCATTCAATGAAATTTACGTACAGTATCAAGAAACGCATGCAAGAAAAAGTAAAAGTTATTTCATACTTGAACTAGTAGACGAAAAAATATGGCATTTAGGTTAATCCGCGTTACTAGACGTTGGTAGCATGGGAGGCACGTTGTCCGTGTTTAAACGAAACTTTCAGCGTAATGAAATTTGAATTTAATTAGGTAGAATGAAAATTTAGTTTTATTAATTATTTGAGTCATAACCGGAAAGTAACGACGCAGTTTCACGGCGTTCACGCCGATATGCACGAGCTCACTCGTAAGTGCAGAGATCGCGGAGAGGCATGAACAAGGCTGATCGCGTATACATATTTCGAGGAATAGGTGCGGCAATTATCGCTTCACGTTAATTTTTGGTGGCTTTATAGATGGCTGCATTGGCGTAACCAGTCAATGATTGATCGGCTGGAAATCTCGGCAACGGTATACCGGCCAGAATTAACCCTTGAGATACACTCCGTATGTCTCACGGGCCCTTCAGTCACTTGAAATTATCGGCGAGCACGGTGAGTAATTGCACTTTCAATTGGTAAATTATTAAACCCGTCGCATCTCGTTTGTTACGTCCGTGTTTCGATTGTTATTGAAATCCGCTACGGATTTCATTCTTTCTCCCTTCCTTTTTTTTTTTTTTTTCGATAATCGTACATTCAACCATATTCACCGAATTAATAACAAGAACAACAACAACGACAGGCATTCGAATTTTATTTTTTCCTTCCCTACGAATATTTGAGTACGTTCTTTTCGCGTCGTTAATTAACATCTGCCCCGAACAATCTTGTGCGATTTTACATGTTTTGTATTAACGTCGAAAGCGGACTTTTTAATCGAGTTCACAATCGGGAAGGGGTTATTAAACGATTTCGAAGCGTTCTATTACGTTTTACGAGGAACGTCTAAAAGTTGTTTTACTGTTGCTGATATTGAGGTTACGCGACTATGCGGTTCAACGCCGGCTATTTCAAGTATTTTAGTGCGCTCGTTATTCCGTTCGTTTGGCAGGCCGGCGCATAGAAATAGCGAAAGAACACAACTTTTTTTTTCATTCGTTCTTGACCTTTCGGGAAAAACGATCGACCCCGCTCCGCGTTCCTGTCGATGCAACCCTGTCGGTTCGTAGGGTAGAGGATGTAGGATATCGTTCGCGCGACATCAGTGTCAGTCACTTGTTGAATGTCGGCCAGCATGTACGGATGAGCATCCGGCGTGCGTCCTTGCAGTGTTTTTCGCTGCAGCCGCGCGCATTTCTCCTCTCCATTCGTCTGAGGTGTTGTACGTTGCCTGGTAAACTCGGGTCGCCGTATAAATACCGGCGCACAATTTCACAGGCAAGCAGCTTCGTGAAACGGAAATAATTTTCTCAGCAAATATCATGGATTCTTAAAAATATAGTATAATAACGTTTTAATTAATTAACGTTATAACACTCGAATAGAAAATATCTTTTTACCTTTATGTCGCCCTATACAAACGATATATGTGCACGATAATGGGACACGAAAAACGTATTTATATATATTTTATATACGAAAGGCAATATTATAGTATATTACAGTTTACATGTAAAATTATAGGAAATGGATTCTCTTTTACTCTGACGGAATTATAGTGCTGTTTGAACGTTATCGAAGTTCGTCATTGGATTTCGATTCGAGGTTGAGGCGGAAGGTGAAAATTGGCCATTTTTCGAAACACAGGCGTCACTCGATTCACCGTTTTTGCTAAATAAGTTCAAATATGAAAATCCTCAAGCTAATTGGAAATTTCGCGAAAGGAAATATTTTTCTTCTCTTAACCTATTAACCAGATTATTCCTTAATTAGAAAGTTTCATAATCGCGAAACAAAAAACTAACAAAGATAAATCAATTTCACTTAAGTCAATTTACTCTTTCCGCATTTAACCGTCACATGATTTATCGTTAACAGAAATATCTGAAAATATTATGGATCGTCGAATGAAGAAATTATTACGTTGAAAACAGATCGATACGGCAAACGACGAATATACTCGTCGTGCCTGTTTACCAGTTAAATACTTTGCTTTATTTATTACGTTACGCTGTAAAATGCCGGATAATTTATCAAGCGACACCCATACGCGGGTTAATAATTCTTTGAACTATCTCGAGCAGAGGATTAAATACATAATGGCCGTGGATTATTAACCGAAGCTAATCGCGATTTTGCGCCGATATATTTCGCAGGATGACTTGGTGGGATCGTTATTAATTGATTTGGAGAACGGATCGACCGCAAATTTATCCGGGCAGATGTAATTCGGGCTTCTGAAATTGAATCAAGACCGCGCGTTCTATTTTTAAGTGGACGTTCCGATGCACTCGGACGATGCGACGAGGCAGAGAATTCTCTGCCTCGTGGTTCTGCCACGGGACGTCGACAGTTCACGATGATGTTCTACGATGTCTCTGCCGGTCGTTCTGCGGCGTTACACCGATGACGAGGAACGTGAGGATTTTACAACTGGAAAGATTAAGCGGTGATCCGCGCATGATTTTACGATTACGTTAATGACCCGCACCTCCACGCTTTCGGCGAATTAAATCTTAGCCCCGCTGCACTGTTTGCGCCATACAGTGTTGTTTAGCGTGGGCTTCCGGTGGCGAAATTTCTGTCTCGATGAAAACGTGGAGTTGGAGTTTATGTAAGAGGAATTTCGACAGACGCGTATGCAGCTGAATTCGATATTCACCTAATTAACCCGAAGGCCTATGTGTTGCGCTGGCGTTATATCGCGACGTTAATTGCTAATGCGCCTCCATTTCCTTGCAGAGTTTACGCGAATGAATTGAAGAGAGTTCGATCTGTTATTCGATCGTGGAAATTCGAACTTTGATCCCACACTGACGCAACGTTCATGATAATTTCCTCTCGTCGACTGGACGTAGCGAGGCCAAGTCCATCTTTTTGCATTTTTAATGCTGTCACCCAGTGCAAATAACGCTACGCCTCTTGACCTGCTTATACGACGGGATCAAATTAACGTCGTTTGTATATTTTGAATTTCTTTTGATAATCATTAGGCCGCGGATGTTTATATATTCGTGGGAGATTCAAAGGAATCAGCAGACGAAAATACCTACGATGTCCAAATATATCTGGAAAATGAAGAAAAATCTTCCTTCAGCTCCTGTTTCGTCAATCGTGTTTGCATCAAATTGTATAAAATATAGCCGTAGCGAAAATTAATTTCGGATATCCTCGTGTTTCTTTGTTTATTAATTAGAAAGTGTCGAGTTACGAAATGCTCGCGATTCGAGTAAAAAATATTTCCCACTTTTTAGACAGGATTTCATTAACCGAAGAGTTAACGGTTTGATTAATTTAAATAATTGTATTCTTATCAACGAAATCACAAAGCTTTGAACTTGGTCGCCGTAGGACAAATCCGAGGGATCTGGCTTTTTATAAATTTCCTGTATTTTATGCATTTTTCAAACGACATATTCTATAGCTTGCCTTTTGATAAATTATTTAAGTAGCGAAAAGGATGGCGAGTAATTGAAGATTAGCCCGAAGCGTATAATGGAATTTCATTCAGCTTTTACGAAACCTGCGTATGAATGTTACTACGGGGAGAGATGTAGAACTTTCTGTTGTTAATGTTGCATGTTCCAGCCACGAAGGGATGTCATATTTCGATCCTTATTTCTGTTAAAAGGGAAACATTGCAGGCAAATAAAACTTTTATCATAAATATTACACGGCTGCACTCTGACGAATATTTCATATATCTCGCGACTTAACTTTGTAATATGCTAAAAGATGTTTCACAATTGCGTAAGCAGTTTTGTACATTTGTAAAAACGCGGCAACAGCAGAATTATCATGTGCTTTGTGACATATCGAAATTCATAGAAACGAAAGAACAGAAAGAACAGTTTACGATTTCACTTCTAATATATCCTACCAAATGTCCAAATTGGACGAATTGTGAATGTAAAGAATTAAATAAAAAAAAAACTTGTAATACAGTTTCTAACTATAGTACTTCTATTAGTACAAAGGAGAATTTCTCCCACTTACTCAAACTTGATTACAATTTCATTATAACGAATAATAAGTCTCTACGTTATACTAAACTTGAACGCGAATTACACTCAAATGTACAGTCACTGAATATTGGGTGAAAACAATTATGACACGTTGGATCAACTAGTTGATTAAAACAATCTCCCTACGCTGGCTCGCTAATATACATCTCGATAATCCATACGGTTATCGAGTACAACACTAACACGATCGTTGTGCGTGCGATGGTTGTAGTGGTGAATCGACTGGCTCTATCGGTGAACCGAGCAACGTACGCGGGGTCAAAGCATTGTACTTGAAAGAAAAGGCGTCTGGCTTTTTAGCTAGTTACGAAAGCCTTTGTACCTCGTTTTGTAGGTGCAAGGTGGCTTAACCGCGGTCTTAAAGGATTCTATTGTCACCGAGGGTCGCACTTGTTTGCCGAAGTCCACCTTATTCCGACTCGTCCGCATTTTTGAAGCTACGTGTGCGTAGATAGGACGAAAAGGGTGTGCGTAACACGAGCTCGACTTTAATGTGACCTCATGACCCTTTAAAAGGAGACGACCTCTTCTCTGCGGGCGAACTTTGATTTCTCCCTTGGAATAGCGAAAATCGATTTCAAGTATAGCACATTTTTTCCCCTTGTTCGGAAACGATGATATATTTTTAGAAATGTTAGCCTTGAATATTATGACAAAGCAGATAACAATCGTAGATATATGGAAGAGACTGTCATTTGTAATTTTTTTTTCAATTTTTCTTGTTAAAAGATACCTTTTGCCGTATACTTCTCTTTTTTGTAGTTTATTTTTAATTCTTTCGTCATCGGTGCGAACAGAATTTCTCCTTCGATAGATAATTCTTATCGATGGCGGCTTTGCGAGAATTTCTTAGTATTAGCGAGCAATCTTCGACTCTTTGACGAATTAAAAATTACTCGCTCTAGCAGAAACAAATGTTCATCGGATTAATAATAAAGCGTTCCTGCTTCAAGTTCAAGTATCTTCACCTTTTTGGCCAATTAAAAAATTATTCATTCTGACAGAGGTAATTATTCATCGATTTAATGATAAAATAGCTATCGATGACAAAGTAGATATCGTTTCTTCGAGTTCCAACATCTTCAGCTTCCCGATCAATAAATAATATTCATCCTGGCAAGGAAATATTCATTGGATCAATAACAAAGTACATTACTGATAAAGCCAAGGCAGATCTTCTTTCTTCAGGTTCAAACTTTTCAAGTTTTTTGATCAATTAAAAAACTATTTATTTTAACAGAAACAAATATTCATCGGATTAATAACAGTGTTCTTCCTTCAAGTTCAAGCAAATTCTACCAAATGTCCAAGTTGGACAATTTGTTGGACAAAAAAAAAGTTCAAGCATCCTCACCTTTTGGCCAATTAAAAACTATTCATTTTAACAGAAAGAAATATTTATCAGATTAATAACAAAGTGTTATTCCTTCAAGTTCAAGTATCTTCCCCTTTTTGGCCAATTAAAAACTATTCATTCTGACAGAAATAATTATTCATCGATTTAATGATAAAATAAGTATCGATGACAAAGTAGATATCATTTTCCAAGTTTCAACATTTTTAGCTTCCTGATCAATAAATAATATTCACCCTGGCAAGGAAATATTCATCGGATTAATAACAAAGTGTTCTTCCTTCAAGTTCAAGCATCTTCACCTTTTTGGCTAACTTAAAACTATTCATCTTAACAAAAACAAATATTCATCGGATTAATAAAAAAATGTCCTTCCTTCAAGTTCAAGCATCCTCACCTTTTTGGCCAATTAAAAACTAATCATTTTAACAGAAAGAAATATTTATCAGACTAATAACAAAGCGTTATTCCTTCAAGTTCAAGCATCCTCCCCTTTTCGGCCAATTAAAAACTATTCATTCTGACAGAAATAACTATTAATCGATTCAACGGTAAAATAAGTATCGATGAAAAAGTAGATATTCTTTCTTCAAGTCCTTCTGGTCGATTAAAAATTATTCGTTCCAGCAGGAACGAATATCCACTGTACTAACAATAAAAATGTATATTGGCAATAAAGTAAACATTTTTCCATCGCTTTCAAACGTTTCACAGCCTTACAATCGTAGTTCTTGGAAAGTTTGGTCGTTGATCACCAGTGAAGTCTACGATTTCGTGGTTGAACGGGCCTAAGCTTGTTCGAAACGTTGTGCGACCTACCTGAAGTGTAAGGGTCGAGTTTACTTCGAAATATTGGCGCCCACTGGTATTTGTAGCCTAAGTTCAGAGAGCCGGGTTCAAACAGGTCTGAACCCTCGGTCCCATGGCCCATTATCCCGAAAGGGCCTTCGAAATTCCTTTAGCCTGTGGAATTGGTAGAGTCGAAACTTTGTGTCCCCGTATCCGGTGTGGTCGACCCTAAGCTTCGACTCAAAAGACGTTTCACGTGTACACGTAGCTGAATATATTTAAGCCTCCTCCTTCGATTTTTCTTCTTCGGTCGTCCCCGTCTTGGAAATGCAGGCGGAAAGAATGTAGCGAAGCGAATGGAACGAACAGAGAAATTTATGTGACTAACGTATTTCTAATCTCTTCGTCATTTGTTTCTACATTAATGAACACTATATCGTAAATCATTTTTCTTATTCCTTCTTTTCTATCCGATTCATCGCTGTTACGTTTATATGCGGCTACTTCTTATCTCCTCCTTATGCGTTCATTAACGTGAATTGTAAATTATTTTTTATTTCCTGTTTTGTAGCCGATTCTCCGCTCCTTATATTTATGTGACTAGTTTATGTGACTGGTTCTAATCTCTTCGTCACTATGTTTCACGTTCATTAATAACGAGCTCTATTGTAAATTATTCTTTATTTTTCCTTTTTCCACCCAATTCGTCGTTGTTCTATTTATCCGACTAGTCCTAATCTCTTCGTTATTTGTCCCCTCGTTAACGCGCGATATTGTAAATCATTTTTATTTCTCGTTCAGTAGCCAATCCTTCGTTCTTCTCTTATATCGATGTTTCATTACAAGGTTGTTGGTTTGGATACATAAAATGCAGCTAAGATGTGTAATAATTAAATATAAATTTTGAAATGGTAGAAGGTCGTAGGATCAAGATTTAATCTGTGGCTGATTTACGGTGACGTAGCTTAGTATAATAATAAGATAAATGTTTCTGTTCTTCAAATACTCCAGCTTCGGTCTTGAACAGCACATTTTCGTTAATCTATACGAATGATATAAATACAGCAGGTATTTCTTCAAAATAAAAGCACGTAAATCGTGCAAGAAGCGAACTGATTTATTAACGCGCCTCTAAAGTAACTAACGATTATTTAACAGAGAATTTCTAATTTCGTAAGAGATGTATTAAACACATGTAAATACACTGACGTTTAAGACATTACTTTACGTAACCGAACTAATTTCCTAACAATTTTCCAATTTCACGTATCAGTTTCATTCGCCCGACGAATCGACTAATCTGAAAAATATCCTATGCCACCAAACAATTCTTTTTCTTTTTTATTCGATTCTTTACGTTCGCAATTTGTCCAATTTGGACATTTGGTAGAATTTCTGGTAGAAAACAATTGGCTAATATTTTTCAAATTTTATACAGAATATATCACATCCAACATCAGACAGATTTTTATGCGAATTCACTCGTTTGGGAATATAATTAAGCAAACAGCACCTCGGTAGAGAATTGTTCTATCCGTCAACTATTACAAAATTATTATATCGAAGTATGGTATCGTAGAAAACACTGCGCTTTGGGTATTTCGTACACGCGTTTTGCGGAATTTTTCGCTTTCAGATCTCCCGCGAACGCAGAAAAATCCGCGTTCTAGCGGTTGCGTGTGCAGCTAGCGATGCAATATTTAAAATAACAACAGTGCGATTTCACGGCAGTAGTGTTCAAATATGAAGAGCGTAGGTGTTACATGACGTAGACGTATTATGTAACAGTTGTTTCGTTCAGACAGCTAAGGAATATTCACTGGTGTAAACTAATTGGCGCGGTGTTAAACGATGGCCTATCGTCTATCGTATCATCGGGAAGTTAGGACACTTAGCGATGATACAGAAATGGACTTGCTTATCATTGTGCAAACGTTCTCGCGCCAAGCGAGAAGTAGGACGCGGCTCCTGGCGAAAAAATCACACGTGTCATCGTATTACGTAGCGATTACCTGTTTTTTACGTAATGTGTTGCTTGGTATTTGTGCGTTAAGAAGCTAGAAAAAAGAAAAGAAGAAAACAATCGAACATGTTTGTTCGTGACAAACGGAAGGATAACATTCTTATGGCTTTTCGTAAGAAACAGCCTGTTTTCTAGAAATATGTTGGAACATCGACGCGACGGTTGCAGACTATCATATTCTATGATAAAGCTGCAGCTGGAAATCGAACGACGTAAAGGCGGACTAACGAGGAAAATGAACGAACGAAGAGAACCTTAAAGATTCCTAGGTAGTTACAGCATCGAAACCTCAGAGAAATGAATAATAATGATTAGTTAATCTGAAATAACCAAAGCACTTGGAAGGCAGGATGAGGTGGAGGGACAGGAAAATTCTAGCCAGATTAGCCAGGCCAAAGCGAGGGAACACTGGAAAGAAGAGGGAGAAAAGAAGACGCAGACTATGTAAAAGGAAAGAGGAAGACCTGAGACACGTAACAGAAGAATGTGAAATAACAGGAGGACCAGAAGACATGGAAAAAACACCGAATGAGACTGGAGAAGGACTAACGGAATTAAAAGCAATAATAGAGAAGAGAAGGGCAAGGGGAGGAAAGACAAGAAGGTAGCACAGCGAGGAGGCAAAGGACCAAAAGTGGCAATAATGTGTAGTCATAAGTTGCAATAGTTTTTAGTCAGTGAGATGTAAGAATAAGCTAAGGGAGTGCAATACAATAGAGCAGATAAGAGGGGAGGTAGATATATAAGGAGCAAAATAAATAATAATAATACTAATAATAATAATTAGTTAATCTGCTATTAGCTTGCCGTTTAATTTACCCCATTAATAACTGTAATGAGATGTAGATCAGAAGATCGTGTGAATCAATACGTGTACATAATTGCTAATTCACTATTTTCCTAGAACTTTAACAAATATCTTTTGTAAATAACTTTCTCATCTGTTTGGTATCAAAAACTGCACGATCTCATCTTACTGTGTTATTCTGCAGCAATTTTTATCAGCTAATTATTTTCCTGCTAGTCTGCCTCAGTTATCGCATTCTTTGCGACACTAAGAAATCTTTTGGACAAATTGTGAATGCGAAATATTAAATAAAAAAAAAAAAAAAAATAAAAATTAAGAAATCTTCTCATGTAGCTGTATATCTATATTGTTGTCTTTTATATAGAAATATCGAAGGGTAATAGAACATTTGCCAATTGTTATACAGCTCTTTGTCTGCTTCTTTCCGGCGTTTTATTCTTTTTAACGCGATCGTACGCATTAGGGTCAGTAGGGTGCCACCACTTTGTGTCACCATCTTGATTCATTACGCAGGAATGCTCGATTCGTGACCGGAGGTCGTTAGCACGAAAACCTGTCCGCACTTTTGATGAATTATTATTTTTTCCCCATTAATGCTCATTCCACGCAATGAATACGAAATGCGGCCGGTCCAATTTCCAGATATACGCGTGTGCCGAAAATACTTTATCGATCGTAACACGGGATGTTGCCGCTTAAAAAGAAATGTTAATGTCCAGCTAATATGTTGGATTTAAAAAAAAGGAACCGCAATTTAGCAGGAATTACATACTCGCGAAGGAGTTTTCACTTACGTAACGTTCAGCCATAGTTTCTTTCCTCTTATTTTCCGAAGCTGAGACCGCCAGCGTTTATCAAACAGCCAATGGAAATAATTCAAAGCGGGCGTTTCACTCTCCATTTCGAGTGGAACCGGTACGATAGCTAGGATCGCGATCGATTTTTACAGTCAGATCTGTTATCGTAAATTCTCATTAATCCGACCGTAATATTCGGATCAAGCGGTTTCCGGATGCCGGTGGGCACGCGTAAGTCCGAAATTTACTTTTAATCTGCGAAAACAGGGTGAAGAAAAAAAAAAGCGGAAAAAAGGGGGAGGGCGGGTGTGGGGGAAAAAAAAAAGAAAAAGGAAAAGATTACAGAAAAGAAAAGAAATCGCGGTTCTTCGTCATGCTTAACCGCGGCAATTTTTCAGCAACGCTTTCTGGGTCAGAGAATTTTCTTTCCGGCTTTATTCACGACGCGGTAATTGCATCGTAGTCAAAAAGTCAATTTAATTAAGGAACAACGAGCGGTTGATGTAAGGCGACGAGACCGCGGGATCTCTCGAAGAGAAAGCAAAGAAAAAAGAAAACAGAAAAAGGAAGAAACCTTTAAATTTTCATAGAGGCCACTTTAACTCCTCAATTTTCTGCCAATAATATCGTCCACCCTTCCCATCTAACTCTCTGCCGTACTCGTACAACTTTTCTCATCGTGAATAACGAAAGATAACGATATTCTTCCTTCGAATTAATTTCGAAAGACTGTAAAGACGCCGAAGCTAACTCGCTGATAGCTCGCAACTAAATAAAGCAGAACGAACCGATGAAGGAAAATGGTAGCGTAATTTTTGCAAGAAGCCGGTTCTACCCTTCGACCTCCTGGATCACGTGACATCGGACGAAGGTAGCCTGCTCTATGGAAAAGTTTCCTCGATCGGGTCCCCTACGTCGGTAAAGCAGCAGTGACGGCCAGGCAGGAAGTTAGAAGGGGCGGAGGGATGCCCTTTTAGGGTGGTCGGTTTTAGGGCGACTGTTCGGAATCCCGAGGAGCTTCTCGAGGGGAAGTTTTTTGTCGCGTTTGTATTCTCGCGCGGCGCCGAGGGGGCGCTTTTTAAGCACCGTCGACGTGGTACGACTACAACGAGAATCCAGTCTCCGCCTTTAATCTGTGTTACTCAATTTTTTTTCTCCGCTACCAAGTTTCCGGATGCTCGCGTTTTCCCGCGCTTTTCGTCGCTGTAATTCATCCGCTGTTCATTTTCTATCTCGAAATCTCAGTTTCGCTGAAATTTAAACAATTCAGTTATCATGTTATTCCACTTTGCTGTTAGATTGTTTCACCCATCTGCATCGTGGCCCTTCCTCAGAGGATTTTATCGAAAATTTACTGTTCAAAACGATTGGTAGACAATGTCACTTGGCAGACATCGCATCTTACGTTCCTTATAACAGAGGGAAAATTATAAAATTATTTCTCGTGGAATTCTTTAACACGTTGACTGCCATGGGGGTCACCGGTGACCGGCGACGCAGCGAATATTAAAAGCACATAGCACGATTGTTTGAAAAATGGACGAATGGACAAGCATGATTTTATAACTCATTTTACTTGCTGCAAATAATATTTCAATGTAATATGCATCGCATAATGAAAAGTTCACGTCGGCGCCTTGGGAAAGCCATGGAAAATTCGTCTGGCAGTCGACGTGTTAAAATGGTCAATACAATAAACTGACGTAGTCGAGATGCTGACAAACGGGTCGAACGTGATCTCTCACATCCGAAGAGTACTCAGCGACTGAAATAAAAGTAAAAATTAATTAAACGCGCGCTTGGATGACGGGTTAAGTAATTTCTTCACCATCTGTCATCGTATTAAAATTGATCAGAGTCGACTCGAGGAATATGTTGCGTACAGTAATTTCTTTATTCGCATAACCTTCCTATATTATTCCACTCGTTAACAGTCGCAGCACGGAATTAAGGAAATACGAACGGTACAAACTGCACAAACTTGTTCGCGTTTTTTCATCCTGTTAATTGGCCGGACTCGACTCGTCGTTAGAATTGACAATCTCTTCGACATAGCAATTTTCTTCGTTTACGTAACTTTGACACATTATTTCGCTGCTTGACAAACCCGTTACTATTTCGAGCCGGCAATTACGAAACTGCTTTTTTTGTCGTCCTATTAATTGGCCGAGTCGACTCGTCGTTCCAATTGAAAGTCTTCTGCACATAAGCTTTTTCTTTATCTGACTTTCGCACGTTAAGCTAATCGATAGTTGCACTGCCTGGAATTAGGAAATTTATTTGTTTTATCGTCTTATCAATTGCTCAGGGTCAACTACCTTGGACCCGATGCTTCCTCTATTTACGCGAACTTTACGAATTATTTCGCTGTTTGGTAAGCCATCGAGCTTAAGCAAATTCGAGCGCACGTTTGAAGCGTCTTTCCGGCGCGTTTATTTCGCGCGACATTGTTGCAAATGAAATATCAAGGTGAGAAATATCTACGACGCTAATTTGTGGCGAAACGGGCTTCGTTAGCTTCCGTGTCACTTTCTCTCTATCGATGCGCGTCTCTCGAGCTAACGTTACAGCGCAATACAGTCATTAAACAGCGTAAAACGTCATCGATAGCACACCATCGCGTATTACCCGGTTCAGCCTTTCGAGTGCAGACGCTAATTTCGGCTGGCGGGATGATGTTAATGGAAGAGCGTGATCCGATGTATTTATCGATACGAAACATTTCTAACTAACAGTTACGACGTCTTTAATTACACATATAGCTGGTAATAATTGCTCAGGCTGTTGGTCCAACGTCCGAAGCAATGGATATTTATCGAGTAATTAATTGAACGATAGGAAAAAGTTGCTCGCGTCATGCTGCTACATGATCGTGTATAAATCGCTCGATAAATCATTTCCTTGCCATTGGCGAATATAAATGGAATTCGATGGCTGAGATATAAAAGAAAAGGAGTGATCAGAAGCGGCATTTCCAAATCCAAATCGCGTGAATGTTTCTGTTGAGAGTTTTCGATCTTTGAAGCCGAAATAAAGTTACAGGAACGCAAAATTTACACTTTTAATTAATATCAAAATTATTGTACATTTATTTAATGGACGATCTCTATTACGTTTGTCGATACACGTTTGCACGCGTCTCAGCGCTTTCTTCTATACCCGACTGTTCTCCATGCTTCTAATAACTGAACATATTTCCACACACTGATACTCGCATACAGGTATTCTTACTGCGCATTCGAACTAGTGCAGCACAGAAAATTGCACGTATCTCAACAGTTTCAAAAGGTCGGACAGATTGGATGATGGTAATTTTTGATCAGAAGAAATAACTGTCATGAAAGTAGGAAAAAGAAGAGAGTCGGACCGCATGCTATTAGAAATAGAACTATGAGGAAATGAGGAAAAGAAAGAAGAAGAGACAAACGAAATACTTGGAGGAATGTAAAGACTGGACTGGAATGCAATGGAAGAACAGTAGAGGAAATGTGGAGAGAAATGAAAAAGAAGATGAACGAAGCAATGCCAGAGAAGAAAGTGAAGATAAGGAAATGGGGCATGGGAGAGAAAGTGTGGTACGACGAGGAGTGGAAAGGGAGGAAAAGAGAGATGAGAATGATGATGACAGAGCTTATGAAAGGAAAATGCAGTAGAGAAGCGCTCATAGAGGAAGAAAAGGCATTGAAACAGTGGTGCAAACAAAGAAAGGAAAGACACGAAGAAGAAGAAATGGAGAAAATCAAGAAGATCAAAAGAGAACAAGAAGCGTTAAAATACATAAATATATATAGAAGAAGAAGAGAGGGTATAGATGAAGAGAAATAAGCGAAGAAGAGTGGAAAAATCACTTTATGCAAATTTTGGAAGAAACAACAGAGCACGAAGAGGGCAGAAAAACGGAGGAGCATCGAGCGGAAGAGAAAGCAATGGAGAAGAGAGAAGATAATATAGAGAAGGAAGAGATGATCTACCAGCTACTTCGGTCGATCAGGATCTAAAAGTGAGATTATCGTATCGAACGTTTCAAGAAAATTTGAAAAACTCGAAGGTGAACGTATTCGACGAATTTTTCATTAGCTTCCAAGCGAAATCGACGAACGTCTTTCGTGGAACAACCGCGAGACTAAATTCGTAATCCGTCAACGCTAACAAACTCGTCAAAATCCCCTGAAAATTGATTCGAGCTAAGGTGTTTTCCTTCAACTTTCAAGAAAGCCTACCGAACGACCAACTTAAACGAACCCTACAAAACCGAAACTCTTCGCCGAAGGAGTCGCCGAAAGAGGAAAAGAGAAATAAATAAAAAAAAAGAAAACAAAGGACGAAGAACCTGTCTACTCCTCCACGTGTCAACCGAGATACGTTCTCGCGCGAACGTCGCAAGCGAGGGGCGTGCGCAATGAAAGTCTGCGAGAGGATAAAGTTCCTTATTATCCGGAAGGAGAGCGAGTCTTGTAACTCTTGTAAATTCTCTCGGGGGCTCGGCGTTTACGAACGTCGGACTAATTTCGTCTGGCGTGTCTGAACGACGTCGTATTAGAATAAACCCGTTTGCCCGAAATTGCGGCGCATCACGTACGAGCGCGTCTCATGCCGCGCGTAATCTATGCATCGGGCGCATCTTCTCCGGGGCAATAACTAGGCAACCTCGTCAGCGGAAAAGGGCCCGGGCATTTAGGGTTCCACCGGCGGCGTTGTCATCCGCGTGGAACGGCTCCTTGTAATTTTCCGCATTGTCGAGGTTTATCCTGTATCTTTCTTGAAATTCCCGCGATCCGCGTGCTCGTTCATCTCATTACCGGGCAGAGTCTTCGCCGGTGCTCGCCAATCTGCCATTTGCCGTGTCTCCTGTTCGGTAACGTTCCCTTAGGACTTGGCAGCAGCCTGCTCACGTGTCTCGTTTCTATACTCGGAATATCGCGGAATCTGCCATATGAATGAACTATCTGCTGTGTAAATTATTGATCACGTGTTTCTCTGGCACGAGTTTCAGGTTTTATCGGTAGAATCGAGGCGGTTCGCGCGCTGCTTCTAGAAAGGCGTGCCGTTTCTCTGCTGGGTCTACAGCGACTCGATTGTTAACGCGTGCCGTTCGTACGACAGCGCTGAATTTGCCACATAAATTGTTATTAATCGCGAGTTTTCGTGCCACTTGTGGGTTTTAGTTTGGCGTGCTTCGTGCGTTTCTACCTACAACTCGCTTATTCCCTTTCAATGGATCCTGTTTGCAGACCAGCTTTCCCCGTTTAAGCGATTTTAGCACGAGTCTTCTGCTGGTTTCCCGATTTTGTTAATACAATCGGAGCGTCAGTTTCTAGAAAACCTTCTACACGGTGTCCGTAATAATTGTATGCCGTGTTCCTAGAACGATATAAAATTCGATACATAAACGAGCAAGTAGAGTACTGGTGCTTTTGCGATTTGCAGCTTTTATCCCTGCAATTTAATCGATTCGTCTGCCTGTTGAAAGATTCCTGCCGTCTATGGTAGCTCTGTGATAAATTGATTGTTCCCTTGCAATGCCTGAACAACAAGCGCCCGATATATTTCCGATAATTGTAAATTTATGAAAATGTCGAGATTGAAATAATTTGGAAATAACAATGACACACGTACGAGGCTCCTTTGGTGCATCTCGTTTGATCTAAAAGATGCAATTCGAAGAAGATCGTCGTGCACCGTCGTATAAAACAATGTGCGTAATTTGCGCATCATCGTCGTTGATTATTTATGCCAGCTTTTGTCTTCCATTGAATGTTTCCAACGCATGATTCGCCTGGCTCTAGCGAGACCTCCGCTTTTTTTCTTGCGCCTATCGATTCTAAGGATGAGAATCGGCCATTGATTGTTTTAACAGATCTTTGAACATGTTCGAGATAAATACACGGTGCTCGATGTGTTTAGAATCGAGGGAATTTATAGTTGCGTCAATATGTCGTGGTCGTGCCAAGTTATACATCTGGCGATTCATATCGTTTTCTTGATATCTGCTTGCTTTGTAAAAATGCCTCGCAAATTTTTAGTGAAACTCCACGCGAACAATTAGAAAAACCGTGGCGCGTCGGTTGGCTGATACCTGAATCATCGAAGGATATTAATCTTTATGAAGGTGCAAGCAGCGAAAAATATCGAACACTATTTTCGAATAAAAACTTATGAAAATATATGGAAATAAATTTATAATAATTTTTATTGCCTTCCCTACGGGATTACCACATTCGCTTCCATACAAATACCGCAATACGGTATTGCAAAATATAAGTATAATAAAATCCATATGAATATACGCGTTTTGTTTTATTTAATAAGATTGTAAGCCAAACACACATAATATGAGCTGCTCTATGAACATTATTACACAAACCTTATCTCTACCTTGACCCTAAATTCATTAGCTTCACCTAAATTAATTCTCTCACAATCTTGATCTTACCCTACCAACGATTAATACATCAACTGCTTATTCTCATGAATTTATATTTTCATTAAAGAAACACAAGAAACGCTGATCGTACTTGAACGAATAAACGCGCGAGAAATCGATCCAAGTGACGCGTTCTTTTCGTAGGATCGGTAGCTGCTTTGGACTTTCATTCGGCTTTTCGTTCTTCTCTTTTCCGCGAGACTATCCATCATCAGCGGGGTTAATACACGTAAGACTAAGCATTAGACAGCGGGTTTTTATTTTTCCAAGAGATCGATACGACGGCCGCGAAAAAAGGATTCGTGACGCGGAAGCGTTTTGTCGCGTTGCCTGCTACTCAGGCGGTCAACGACTGAAACGTAGGAAAATCGATAGAAACGCGAGAGGATCGGCGATTCGAAGTGTTGCACGCGTGGCGCGTCTACCTACCGGCTGCTTCGCTTTCGCCTTCTCTTCTCGGCTCGCGTGCAAACCGTTGGGCCGTCCGAGGCAAGAGGATTCCAAGTTGCATAATTAATTTTTCTATAAATCTCTCGCCAAGGAATATCGCGAAATTTCCTCGTCGGGTAATATCAGCGGAGCTTAGCGAGCAGAGGAGAAAACTCGAGGAGAGAAAATTTCCCCTTCCGCGTGTGCACCGGGCGCACGAGGGCGGCTAGGGCGAGCCGAAGGGAAACAGACGGAGAGAAAAATGAAGAAAGAGAGAGAGAGAGAGAGAGAACGAGCAAACGGGGGTGGCAAAGAACACGAGACAGAGGCAGAAGAGGAAAAGATCGAGGCTGGCTTGCGCCGGTCGTGAGCGCGACAGAGATCGTCTAAGGCGAGGAAAAACAGGTGAAACGAGAAGAAAGAGGGCGGAAGAAGGATGGAAACGGTGCCGCAGGGAGCAAGACAGAGACGCACGTGGTTGGATAGAAGTTGAACCGGGGGATGCTTCTTCCACTCTTGGTCTTCCGCGTCCTCGGGCAGTGGTGGCGGGAGAACGATTCCACGGAAGGAAATAATATTCTTAATAGAGTATGAGAAGGCGTGCATTTTCTGAAGATACTGGCGAAAGACTGACTACATTTTAGAATCACAATTATTCGAGGATCTGGGCGGTTGGGAACGGGGCACACGAGAAAGAGAAGAAACGCGGTGCTCGCCGAGAAATTCTACCGCGGCAAAGTCACTCGCCGGGCTTTTTATTCTCATCGATAACATCGGATTAGGCCAATGGAATTAACGTTTCTTTCGTTTCGCCCATTATCGTGCCGTAGCTGGGCGGAAGAAAGCTCATATTGAAATTAAGGAAAGAAATCCTTTCTACGAGATTGCGCTTCGAGGTGTTCGTCGTTCCTGAACATCGAGAAGTGAGCCGTTCGATCGCCGATGACCAAAGAACAATTTCAATACGTTTTTCTTCCTTCTATCTTCCTTATTTGTCTTCGCACTGGCACCTCGATTATTCCACGTGTTGTGGATGCCACTTATCCATAAGCACGTGCACGGAAAATGTAAATCGTGCAATGAAATCATAGAAAACATTTTCATCGCGTAATATCGTACGGCTATTTTAGTTTAATTCGTTATGGATGGTCGTTGAAAGTTTGATTAACTGCTTCAGCAAATATTCAACTATTTACGCTTTCGTACTTTTCGTGAAAAAATTGCAAAAAAATAAAGAAGCAAAGTGAAGTTACGATAAAATTCAAAGCAACTCGCACAACAATACGCAACTTCGGCTAAATGGCAATCGGATAGCCGAGACTCCGCTGTATTTCGAACGCGCTTTACAATCGACGCCGTGTAATTGACCCGTTGACTCATTAACCCTATCACGCAGGACCCAGGCAGACTCGATGTCACCCCGATTTTCGCCTCGTTTCGCTCCACCTTTTTCTCCCGTTTCCTTTTCCCCTCTCTCCTCTGGCTGGTTGTCGCGCGTCAGCCTTCGTTCATCCGTGTTTACATTCTCTTTGCGGGCAGGGAACGTGGGACGCGAGGGGTGAACGGGTTTTTTATTATTTTTAATTGCAGCGTTCATTATCCGATGCAAATTAAAATAATTAGGCGGCTGAAGGACGCTTTTATTTTTCGCCTTCCAATGTACCTTTCTATCTCTTCTTCTCTCTTCGCTCCTCTTTGTTCCTCCTTGTTGCTCGCTGTGGCCGCTTTTACTCGCGTCACCCCTTTCGCTAGACGCGTATCACGATCGTTTCTTCTCCCTTTTTCCTGGTACCGTGTCACTGGCTCTCCTCTTCCCTTTCCGTTCCCTTCATCCACGCGGGTTTTGTATCTTGTTCTTTGGCGGCGCGTACAGCAGCGCCACTATTTTAATTCTCTGTTCTCCTGGTTTTTCTCTTCTTACGGCGACGATGACGGCGTCGCCGTGCTTTTTACGCTTCTCCCCTCCGCCCCCACGATGCACGGAGCATTCAGCGCAGCTTTTATCGCCGCGTTTCTGTTTCAAGCGTTTGTAACCTTGAAGCGACTGTTCCCCGGTAAATTAGGGGTTTCATTCATGCGGCGCAGGCGGCCTCTCTTTGGTCCTTTAATTTTGTAATTAGCGGAGAAAGGCGAGGTGAAACACCGATCCGCTTTTCTTTCTCCTCTTACTTTGTTTTTTAACGAAACGCGATAACGCTGTTCCGAATCCTCTTTCGACCATTCGACAAAGAGACACGATGTTGCGCGGTGGAAATTGAAATTTACTCTGCTTTCCCTTTTTTTCAGTTTGGTTAAAGAGTTTTCGTTGGAAGTTCAAACTTTTCGAGGGTCGAGTCACCTCGAGTGATCCTTCTTGTCTGCTTTGCGCCGTCAGATTATTTCATTTCCTTCGCTTTCCCTTTCCTCCTCGGCTTCTCGCGTTTCGCTTCCTCATCCACCTTCCGTTTTTCTTCCGCCACTGTCTCTTTCGAGCCGCGTCTATGAATACACAGACCGCGATTTTTCTCTATCTTACCCTTTGGTTTTCCACTTGCCTTTAGCCCGGCCCGACAGCCGACGTGTTTGACATTTCTTCACAGACGGATGAAATAGTCTTTGTGCCGCGGAGCCGCTTTGTTTCGCCACGATCACGGCGCTCAGTGTTACTTCGCAACGTTCTCTTTATACGTCGACGCGTTTGTCGAAGATCGCGTGTCGCTGCTTTTCCACAAGTACGAGAAACCCGCGCAAATCCGTGTACTTAAGACTGTAGGTCTATTTTCTTCTCCCTTTTCAATAATAATTAATTTACTCGATTTAATTCACGGCAAAGAACATAAGAGAAATCTGAAAGAAGGAAGAGCTTCTAATGGCGAACACTCTCACTGACACATCAATCACACGTACAAAAGAACTGCTGATTAATCTGAAAAGAAGAACCTGAAAGCTACAATGAAACGTAATATCAGCCCTCGGGATAAACATAGGCTCGCTTCTACAAACCTTTTACGAATATTTTCAAATTTCATTAATCTCTCACGAGCTGCTTAAGACAGCTGTTCAGACTCGGTGTACTAATTTTTTTATTGTATATACCTTGCAGTTTTACATTGTTTTCAAACTTTACCAATACGATCAAGCCAGTCATAACGAAATTTCAAAGTGTTTAACATAAAGCACACGATAAATCTGCAAATACTTTGGCGCACAGTTTTACCTCGTTGCTTACGGTTTCCTGTCCAAAGAGATCAAAGATTCGTGCATTGTAGTATAGCAATAATTACTTTTCAACGTTCCCGTGACTTTTCCACGGTGAAGCTTCTCTGAAGCGTTTCAAGGTTGCCCCTCCAAGTGATGGTCGAGTATCGCTTTCCTTTCTGCCGCTTCGCACAGAGCCGCGCCAACCGTTTCTTTGCTTTTGCAACAAGTGCTCGTATTTACCACCGTACAATTACGTCTATAATCGTGCGAAATAAATAACGCGCCAGCTACAGCAATTTTACGTACAGTTTATTGGACGCGCGAGTACACGTCGTGCTTTACGTGTTTCGTTGCCTGTGGTTTTCGCTGCAACGTTTAACTAGCGCTGCAAAACGATATTCACGCGTGATTTGAGAAAACAAAGGCTTGCTATTCCACGAGGTTATATTATTCACGCGATGGAGCAAAAAGCGCATGATCGCTGTGAGTTTTACGGCCGATATTTCCGCTGCAAAATGAAATTTTCAAGCGGCTTGTAGGAATATCTAACGAGATCAGTTTCGTCACGTTGCAATTCTACGGATGAAAAATTGTCACATTTCACGTGGTAGCCTGTGGGCACAGCGAATGATAACAATTTTACAGATTACAGGGGCCTTCCTTTCGGAACGTTTCGCAAGTTCCCCGACACTTCGGTCCAGACTTTTGATCATAGCCGTGCTTAATTAATAAAACTGAGGAATTGTTGTTAATCCGAGCAAGGGGCCCGAGATTTACGACAGTGGGCTTGGGCTCGAAGTGACATAACGTAGCCACGGTCACGGGAGGGACGTGCATATAGCTCTCCTTAAAAACAAAGATCGACCCGTGGGGTACAGAGGGGTACGGAGAGGAGTACACAGGGGCAGTTCCACTTGGACTGAGCTTCAGTCAGATAAGTTCTACTTGCACTGGGGACGAGTACGTCGAGACGCAGCCGAGTCGCGGATCGACAAGTTGAGTTCGACTTAGGCTGACTTAGCATCGAACCTAAATTCATTGTCATCGACATCTCGATTATCTCATCGCCGCTATTACTTGTTAAACTCTGCAGTAATTACACTTGTTTATAGTACGTAACAACGATGGCCAATTCACGGGGACGTTCATTGTACGCCCCTAACTCTAATAATGTGTGTGTGTATTTATTTTTCGGCTTCACAGCCAGGAGAAAGTACCTGGCGTACATTCTCAGAAGCTTTACGTTGATCTTAAGAATGTGGCATTCAACTAGTACTTAACTGATACTTAGAAATATGTTATCGCGTTCGATGTCGCATTTAATCTCGGCACGGCTTGTTATGAAAGTTTAAGCTACTTGATGATAGATTAAGCGGCGATACTTGAAACTGCAAGATCGATATGGAAAATCGACTTTTGGAATTTGGAACTAAGTTCCAAATCACAGCGACAAATGTGAGATTTGGATGGATTTATCTTAGAAGAACGTACGCGCCGTTGTTTATCGTCGAATTAAAATATCCCAACTATACAGAAATGATCTAAATTGAATAAATTTGACGAGATCATCGTTGAACGCCTCTTGCAATTTCCTATTATTTCGCAATTATAGTAACGACGCTCGTTACACACGAGTTATCAGTTATTCGTTACGACGATCATCGTTATTTTTATCATTCTAATTGTTAATACCATCGCTCGTGAAATTTAAAATGTTATTATTACTGCTGCTGTTTTTACTATTATTGCAGCACGCGTGAGCGCGAATCGCGTTGTAAATCGGAACACGATAAATCTACGCGAGGAGATGGAGCGACGTCGTGGCACGCTCGTTAACTTTCCACGAGTCTCCACCTTGTCGTACGAATGGTCGACGACTTCCGGTGTCGTCGGTCTCGCGAACGGGCCATTGCGCGTGAATACGAGGTGCAAAACGGTTCACCGATTTGATCGTTAGCCGACCAAGTCCACGGTCGACGCCAAGTTTTTCGCTTTATATTATATTAGCCGGATTATTTATACATTTATACGTGCAATTTTATTTCCATTAATGTTACTTCTTGTAGCCATGAGAAATATCTGGCGCGCAATTAACGCCAATCGAATCCATAATCGAAGCGAGATCCAGCTACTTTTTTCGACGCACTGCGTTCGTTTATTTGTCGTTGGAAATCTCATTGGACAAATTCCGTTTCTTATCCACGAAATAATTAGTACATTTATTTTATAGTCGAAGCGATTCACAGTTTCTCCTCCGGCCTTCTTCATCATAGTTCCATACGTTGTTCTCTGTTCCACGTTTTAAATTCACACACACTCGAGCACATCTCTTATTTTCGTCTGATGACAATTTCTAACGGCAGTGATTTGCACCGTGGCGATTTGTTTCGTCGATCGTTCAATTTTCTGCGGCAATTCTGGCCAATGAAATTTATCGATTAGAACGCTCATTTTCCTCTATTATTCTTTTATTAATCGGGATTAATTGATCAAGCTGTATCCGCGGTGTTAACGAGAATTTAATTTCGTTGTCCGAGGTTAACGCGGAAAAGTTGTAGCGGAAATATTCCCGCGTTTCGAAAAGTATTTTATAATTATAGCTGGCGCGTAATAGTGACCCCGCGTATTTGTTAGGAGGGCGAGAGTTCACCTGGCGAAATTTATCGAGCAATGCATTATCAAAAGTTTAATGAACGAGCTCGTTAATGTTAAATTAAAATCGATACCTCGAAACCGCTTATTTGGCTCGGCCGGGCACAGATCGTCCATTTACACGGAACTCGTACGATACGTTTCAAGGTCGGCCACTCGTTTCATCCTGCTTTTCTCCCACGGCTTCTGCCCTCGCGTTATGCTCTTTTCAGCGTTCTCGCTGGAAGGTGCCGAGGCGCCGTCACTTCCGGCCAATTTTCAAAACACGCGGCCCCCTGTTCCGCACGATGCTCATCGCTTCCAACCTGTTCCTAATAATGTCATTACTCTTTATTCGCTGTAATTTGAATAATACGGCGATAATTCGCAGATATTAGGATTTTATTTATCGGAACATAGGAAGCAACGTTTGCTATGAATTCACGAACGTGTTCCGACCTGTACCATGGGATATTATTATACGCATTATTTATTTGTTATTATACACTTTCCTATTATGCGTGTTACACAGAGCTTTTTTAAATTTCATTTCTTTTCAATTTCATTCTCTGTAACGGGCGTAGTGATTATAGCGATAGAATTTGAAAGCAATTTGCAAATGTACATGAGACTTACAAGGCGTTTACTGTGATCATATATCTGATAAAAGAGTAGCATGCAGCCTCAAAATAGTTGCCTTAATTGGTTGCCTAAACGTCGAGGCTTGTTAATGTAACGTATGTTGAATTGTTTAAATAATCCTGCGACTCACATTCATTGTACGTTTACAAACAGGCAACTTGCGCCTTTTACGTTCATTCTGGAATTTATTCCCAATCTGTATCTATACGTTTTAAATGTGTAATTGTCTGTACAGAATGCGACAAATGTCTTGCAATTTCCACGTACATTTTCCAGTTTGCATTGTATTTTTAAATAAACAATTCAAACGTATAATTAGCGCGTTCTAAATATTTCTAAATATGAAATTGTAACGTGCAATTGTCTGTACAGAACGCGACAAATGTCCTGTAATTTCCACGTACATTTTCCAGTTTGCATTGCATTTTTAAATAAACAATTCGAACGCATAATTAGCGCTAAATATCGAGGCCCATCAATGTAACGTTTTAAATATTTCTAAATATGCAATTGTTCAGAAAGCCATAATAAATGTCTTGTAACTTCTACGTACATTTTCCAATTTGCATTTCATTTTTAAATAAACAATACAAACGTATAATTAGCGCTAAATATCGAGGCCCATCAATGTAACGTTTTAAATATTTCTAATATGCAATTGTTTAGAATGCCATTAGAATGTCTTGTAGTTTCTATGTAAATTTCCGAATTTTCGTCAAATTTTCTTTTATGTATATCTCTAAATATGAACATTAATACTTTCATTATTTATTATTATTATTATTACTATTATATTATAACGATATATAAATTCTATTATAGGGAAGAACCTAGTTAAAGCAATAATCATAAGTTTTCTACGAATTATTTGCTTTTGCTATGAACATTAATTAAGTAAAATTCAATTGTTTGAAATCAGTAGCGTTTCGTTATTCGCCAGTGGCTTGATATATTCGAGAATAATTCGTTCGGTTATGCTGTTCGTTGTAACCAGAGTTCATATAATGAAAGTTTACTGACTCCGCCTGCTACCTACAATTTCTCATTCAAATAATAGGAGTCCGCGTTTAGATAAGTGAATTTAATCCGCAGAAATTCGGTTAACCGGCCACTAACTAGGATATCGAATAAAATATTTCTCCTTCCAAAGGATCCATCAAATTTCCAATGAAAATGCATATTAAAATAAACCAAGTGCAAATGATCGAGGCAGAGAGCTGAATGAATTAACATAAATTCTACAAATTGTATTTCATTCATGCAAATATCTTATCGCGCAACAGTATCGTAGTGGCCCTGTAATCTCATTCGATTCCTTAAAAATTGTATTACAGTGAGATGGATATTGAACGTGTTGGTTGGTTTATTAAACAGACGAATGATAAAATGATAACAGTCAACTATGTTAAAATCACCCTAAGTACAATTGCAGAGATAGCGCAGACTATACGCTCCTTTGCTCGACTATCTGACTCGCTGCAATGACTGTCCTAGAGAACACGTTTGTCTATTGTAAAAGTTCTCCGGTAGACGATCAAAAACAACGGCGATAACATGTAGCAAACGAAAACAACGTTGGGTATTCCAAGGCACAAAAGAGCGTGGGTGTTCCGTTGACTCATGTGCCGCTACAAGAGCAGCAACGACGTGTTACGTAACGTTGTAAATGTATAGCGTAAGAAATAGCAGCAGATAAGCGAGCACAAAGTGGCATAACAATGTAGCACACAAGCATACAGCGTTTCGTTCTTGTAGAATATGTGCAATACTACAATCTCGCAACTATATAGATGATACAAGAAGCATAGTATGAAGAATGCTAGTTGAGAAAGTATGCCAGTAAACTAATCATAAGAACATAATGCACAATTACAATTATAATCGTACGGTGTATGGTTTATTTTGACCCGCGTTCCAGCTCCGCGGTCACTCGCAGTTACACGTAGAAAATAAATCGGAACAATAATCGTAAAACGTGCGCATAAACAAGAACACATGCACGTTGAAGCATAATGATAATTATAAGTTAACGTAAACTCTATCAGCTATACATGCAAGCACCTGCATTTATACTCATAATGCACATTAATATCAACCTGTATAGATCTACATGCGTCTTATATTACTCGTATTACCCGCGTTATCTGCTACAACCCTGTTGTAATTATAATCTGTTGGAAAATATCTGATATTCGATCACGTAGTATGGTGTAATATAGTGGCACGTAATCTCCTCACGGGGACCTGTGTAAGTTATAATTGCTGGAGGAAAAACGAGGAAAGGGTAGAAAATTAAA
Organism: Bombus cullumanus; assembly: GCA_014737535.1. Lineage (NCBI taxonomy): Eukaryota > Metazoa > Arthropoda > Insecta > Hymenoptera > Apidae > Bombus > Bombus cullumanus. Next base: position 1,494,881 of record JACXIX010000010.1, on the reverse strand, counting down.
TTACAATACACGATACCAGTACAATAACGATATTACATAGTGCAACTACCTGCAATTATCCTCATAATCCGCATTAATATCAACCTTCGAAGATCTACCTGCGTCTTACGTTACTCTTCTACGACCCTGTTGTAATTCTAATCTGTCGAAAAAGGGTTCAAATATCAGTAAACAAAGAGAAAATACCTGACAATGGATCACGTAACATAGTGGCGCGTGATCTCTTCGCGGAGACCTGTGTACATTAGAATTGCTGGAGGAAGAACGAGGAAAGAGTAGGAAATTAAATTGCAATACACGATACCGGTACAGCTACTTGCTTTATCCTGATTTATTTATCCCGATAATCCGCTTTAATATCAACCTTCAAAGATCGACGTGCGTCTTACGTTACTCGTACTGGCCCTTGTCTTCTACGACCCTGTTGTAATTCTAATCTGTCGAAAAAGGGTTCAAATATCAGTAAACAAAGGATCGCGTAATCTCTTCGCAGAGACCTGTGTGCGAATTAGAATTGCAGGAGAAAAGACCGTGAGTGGCATTCTGCGAAAGGAATCGTCAAGTTACCGTAGCGCGTGCAACCGGCCAACATTTCCGAACGAGCAGCCTTCTTCAAGTGCGGTCGTCCGGACGACTCTTCCGCCGTACGAAAGTACATTTCCAATCTGCTTGGATTCACGGGCTGGCGTGCGTTCCAGTCGAGGGAGCGCAGCATCGCTGAACCCGGCGTGTTGGAATTAAAAATTAAAATTAAACATTATCTGAGCGGCGGATCGCGGTTCGAAATAATTCCAGGCTGACGAGGTAGCCGGCCGCGTATCGGAGGAAACAGTTTTTTGCCCGCGAAAAATAAACGCGAACGATTGATAATTACAACGTGGCGGCCTGGTCTAACAGTAAAACGGTTGCACGACTGTTGCTGAACCGCACCTACCGTACGGAAACGCCGTTAACGAGGATGTGGCATCGACAGAAAAAGGACCGTAGACCGACACACGCGTTACGCGTGCACGAGGAACCGATCTCATGACGCGTCGGCGTGCCTTCGATGATCCCGTCAGCGGACAGGAGAAATGGCAGAGACCGCTGGTTTCGCCGGAACGTTTGCCGGAGCTAGATGACTGGTGTGGGCGTCACGCATCGGCTGCCAACAGGAAGCCATGCCTACTTGCACCGAGTTCGAGTTGCACAGTTTTCCCTGCGCCTGGTAGCTTCGTTCTCCGTTGCCTATCCCTTCCTCGGGTCCGCCGCTGCTGCCTCGCCCTGCACTCCATTTAAAAGTTAAACCGGCCACTTTGCGACTCGACCGTGAACCAGAAACACCGTGTCCGCATGTGCATCTCTCGTCACCGTGCGAGTAGAAAACAGGTCTCCACCCAGAGAGGTCACCTGGGATTTCGGTCCTTGCGCATCTGGCGTCCTCGTGCTATCACGTATCCTTCTTGGGCTATCGCTCCTTTCGCGGATTTTTGAGGTAGTTTTAGGATCCTCAGAATCGCTTGGACATCTGCATTCTTCGTATAAAGAGAAAGTCGCACACTTTCCAGCATGCGTTCCTTTTTCGAGATCTCAAGGTCACTGGTATCTTCTTTGTCGAAAAGCCAATATTTGCTTTTCGATATTTTGGTCCTCGCACCGCGTGGATGGCATCGTTGACGTTCACGTCTGTCTCACGTTTAGGTGCGTCTTCCTTTTCTGTCGATTCTTAACGCCTTTCTTTCGATGTGTAGAAGATTCCGAAATTCCTTTTGTTCCAACAATTTCCAAATTGCAAGTCGAGGTCGTCGATCTGCTTACTCGTCTTCTCCTCGTTTAGGCGCATCTTCCTTTTTCCTGAATTTTTCAGCCGGTTTTAAGCGACGTACATGTTTAATTGGTCAGAATATCGGTTCGGGTCTGAGACCAGGTCAAACCATCACCGTCTTTCTTTTAATACGCAGAATTTCAAAAATTGATTTGCTCCTGATAATTGGCAAGTTATGACTTCAGGTCACCTGGGATTTCGCTCCTTTCTTTGTGGATTTTTCAGCCAGTTGAAATGGACGCTCGTATTTAATCGATCGGACCGTCAGACTGGGTCAAACCATCGTCGTCCTTCTCGCGACACGCAGAATTAAACAATTCATTTTCGCCGGATAATTGCCAGATTATAAGTTGAAAAGTACAGCGTGTAATGTCGCAACGAGGGACGTGGATTTTTGTTACAATTGACACGGTGACGCACCGTTGAAACGTTGGTACCTGAGAGGCTGCCGCATGATGGATTGCTCAGGTAAAAGTAACTTTTCCAACAATAAGATGAATTAGTACAGATAGCAGCGCAAAGCTGACCGACATAGGTCTTGCGTTAATGGATTTCAATGTTATCCTAGATTACTAACTTCTGACAAATTATACCAACTAAAACAACTTTTGAATAATTCATTGGGGCGAAGTAAATACCGAGGACAATAGAAATCGAACGTTTCATGTTCTTTTTATTGTATTATTATTATTATTGTTATCATTTTTTAAAGTAAGACGAGGGTCCAAATGATTTTTGAGTAGACTTTTTCTTATGAAACACGGACTTTTCAGTTCAAGGTCCCGTTAACAATTTGTGGTCAACATTATCAAAAAAATAAATAATTAATTGTTGACAACGTATGTAGCGAATAATTGTTATTATTATGCAAGTAAATGAACCAACTAATATGCAATTATCCTCGTGGAAAAATATGGAAAAGGTGTAGAATAACGCGTTTCCATCGTCGGCTTAATTCTCCAGAAAATCGACTTTGAATATTTATCAAGTACACGCGAACACGACGAAACCTGGACTGGACGGGACTAAATGATCGACAGCACGTCATTCTACGTCGTAAAAATAAGGCGGGAACGTGGAACGGAATTTTTTCTCAAGACGCCTTGCTTCCGAAAAAATAAATTTGACAATTTCGATTCTCACCAGATCGATTCTCAATTGAACTGAATTTTCTCGAAAATAAAGTCTCAAAGGGAAAAATTCTATTTTATATTTGCTGCTTGTTGTCGCTTCTACGATAACATCCCGTTGCTCGTTTGCTCGTATCCGCTCGGTGATTAGCCATGTTCGCATATTTCATATACTCGAGCTTATTTCACCAGTTTTCAAGCTCGATTTTCTCGAAAACTAAGCCGAAACCGAGAAAATTGTATTCCACATTATTTTCTTATTTTTTCATACAGAATCACGTTGTACCCGCTTTTACGTGTTATTCGACCTGTATATATATATATACATAGTTCAGATGTTAAATCTTATCTCGATCCCGAAACAAACGAGCAACATCCTCGCGAGGCTACTAATTGTCCTCGTCGTATCGTTCTGTGGCCGGTTGATCCTCGGCAACTTGCGCTTCTTGTTTCGTTTCGAAGAACCGGTCGCTTGTAATGGCTTTTCTTACGGACGATAACGAAAAGTCGCCGATTGCGAAAGAATATCGAAATATCCTGTCGCGTACGTACGTTAGGCGCGACCACGGAAATTTCGAGCACCTTCGACGACCCTAAATCGTGTGAATTGTGGTGGAATCGTATCGCTGGACCACCGTGGTCGCGTATCGTTTCGATTCTAACGGTGAATCTTCTCTTCTTCTTTTTCACCTCCTCTTTCCCTTCTACCTTCCTCTCTCCCTCTCTCTGTCTTTCTCTCTTTTACTTTATTCTTCCTTTCTCGTTCTATGTCCGCTGCTATGCTGCATTCTGTAGCCTACAGCTGTCCTAGGAATCGGCCTATTTCAGAACGCGGCAGGACCAGTTGCTTCATTTTTAGACAGAACGAGCCGAAGGGGACCCGGTGACCGCGCCTCAAAGTCATCCGGACTATGCGAACGACGTTTCCTAGATTCTGCGTGAAACGAAAAATTCAGCGTGCAGAAACTTCGCTTCTGCGAATTATCGTAGAGCGGAGGCGCGTTTGTGGCGGATTTTGGAAATTTCTGCGATTGCAATCCCGCGGAACAGGCAGATTGGAATTTTTTGTCGCGCGGAAATTAAAAATTCTCGCTGGGACAACCTGAAACTCGTGAAATTGTAGCTGCGCCGCAAACGCAGAATTAGTTCCGTTGCTTCAAACTATTTTATTCCTCGAGATTTTAATCGGTCGTTAGATGCGACGATATCTGAAAGCAGCCGGAGGAATTTCAAATCTGTGGAATTTTAATCGGACGTGGAAATGCGAGAGGGAAACTTGACATTTCCAGAACAGCGCTTTTCAAGCTTCTTTCAATCCGGCGAAAATTTCTTGCGACAGAATATCGCCGATTGATCGGAATCTTTTGGAAATAAACGTTTCTCATATTCCATTTGAGAAATCTCAACGTCGTCGATGTTTCGTATGTTTCCAGCATCCTGGATTTTTTTATTCAACTTCTTAGTCGGCTTCCAAACTAACCAGAGTCCTGTTGATTCAATCTCCTTGCTTTGCCTATGTGAACGTTTTATTATTCGAATGAGAAATCGCAGATAGTAAATCAGTAAACTGCATGAACTCCAGTTATATGGACTGTTTGCCTCCCAAAGGGTTCACGGTAGAACGGGAGGGTTGGTTGTAATCTGGCAGAAGTTTGTGCAAATATTTTACATCCATTAAAGATACTCTGTAACGTGCGAGTATTTTTAGCCGGCAGTTTAACACTAATTCAACAATGAAATAATAACATTCGAAATTTAATTTGACATTCTACGTTCATCCTTTTTATTTTCTTCGTTCGTCCGACTCTATGTAAACTCTTCTGTCGACAAAAATTGAGAAATGCATTAATCGGATATTATAAGAATTTACATACAGTTGGATGAACAAAAGGAGCAATGATAAACGTACAAATAAATTATTAATTATGACTAAAATGTACCTATCATAATTCATGAATCGCGAAGGATTTAAATAGCTGTAGGATAGTGATGTATAATGGAGTATAAAGAATGAATTTTATTACTGTCTACGGAATATAAAATTTCAATGACTGCAGAGTGCATGCAGCCGTCTATTTTAGAATCCATTACAAGAAGAATCTATTTAACAATTTTTGGAATCAAGAAAATTGGAGAAATATAGGGGCCGTAACCGAAGCAGAGATTTTAGTTTCTCTGCAAATACTGTAATAATAAATTATTCGTGTTTCCGCGTTTATTTTCCTTTTTTTTGCTCGCTAATGACTTTATTAAACGCTAAACATAAATAAATAAATGGATGACGTTAAAAGAGGAATACGAAACAAATTTTCTAAACAAATGAAGCTCCTCGACTTCATGTAATAAATATTATTTAATCCTGCAAACACTATAATAATAAATTATTCGTGTTTCCGCGTTTATTTTCCTTTTTTTTGTTCGCTAATGATTTTATTAGACGCTAAACATAAATAAATAAATAGATGATAATGAAAAAGGAATACGAAACATATTTTCTAAACAAATGAAGCTCTTCGACCTCATGTAATAAATATTATCTAATCCTGCAAACACTATAATAATAAATTATTCATGTTCCCGCGTTTATTTTCCTTTTTTTTGCTCGCTAATGATTTTATTAAACGATAAACAAATAAATAAATAAATAAATAGATGTAGATGACGACGAAAGAGGAATACGAAACAAATTTTCTAAACAAATAAAGCTCCTCGACCTCATGTAACAACTGTAACTGCAAACACTATAATAATAAATTATGTATATCTCCGCGTTTATTTTCCTTATTTTTGCTCGCTAATGATTTTATTAAACGCTAAACATAAATAAATAAATAAATAAACAGATGTAGACACAAGAGGAATACGAAACAAATAAAGCTCCTCGACCTCGTGTAACATCTATAACTGCAAACACTATAATAATAAATTATGTATATCCCCGCGTTTATTTTCCTTATTTTCGCTCGCTATTGATTTTATTAAACGCTAAACATAAACAAATAAATAGATGACGACGAAAGAGGTACACGAAACAGGCTACGTAACCGCCATAAGATAAATTCCAAAAGTTATGGTACACGAGTTAATATCCTTAATTAGGGAAATTTTACTTGCGAATAACCGTCATAAATGATTAAAGCCTTTTTGATTACCGGTAATCGTTATCGATGACGGGAATTTTATTTTGCTTACGGATAACCATTATCGATGACGGGAATTTGATTTCGGTTACCAGTAACCAATATAAATGACCGAAATCTTTTTTGCTTACCGCAGTAACGATGACTGGAATTTTATTTTGTTCACCGATAACCATTATCGATGGCAAAAATTTTTTCTCGTTCTACGGTCCACTGTCGTCGATTATTATTAACATTACTGATGGTTAGTATACTACGTATTCACTGACGACGCAAAGGCGGTTAATTAGGTTTTCTAATTAACTGCCTACGCGTTGTCACTCAATAAAATACATAAGCGAAACAACGATACGAAAATACGTGAAACAACGGATTAAGATAAATAAAACAACGAAGAATACGTTGCAACGCAATAATTCTATTTCGCGTTAATATTCGATCTTATTCTGTTCTTTCTTTCCTATATTTTCATGTCCCTTTTTTCGTCTATAAAATACACAAGTTTTGTAATTAATCCTTTCTACGTTGTCAATGAACACGTTCTAACTAACGTTAATCCAACGACAACGTTAACGACGTTTAACAATAGCCGAATGTAACCGGGAAAAATCCTTGTCAAATCAACGTTGTTTAATGATTATTGTTAAAGAAAATAAAAATTCGCCCTATAGATAATGGTTGCTAGTAACCGAGGAAAATTCCAGTTATCTGTAACGGTTACTATCATCGATAATAGTCACTGGTACTCGAAACCGGAGCAATCAAAAGTGAACATTTCCTAATCGCTTGCTTTGCTTTCTAAATTTCTGTCGGATTTATCGACGAACCGGTTCCGCCTGAATGGAAGTTCATTTTTGCTGAATCAGACGTTTGCTTGCAAGGAAACAATTCTGAGACGATTGTCATTTCGCATCTCTGATAGAAAATCTGCGAGATGGTTCGCTAGAACAGAACGATTTCGTCCGTGCGCTTACGTAAAAATTTCGCAACGCGCAATTATAATGTGAGAAGATGGCAGACAGGAGATAAACCTGAGATAGACAGACAGACGCACGCGCTCAAACACAAAAACACACACACTCTGCTATCCTGTTATTCTCCGTGCAAGAGGATTAACCGTCGCTGCGATCCTGTTGGGAGCCCGGATCGTCAACCACGTCCCATTTCCTGCGGAAGGATTAGGTCGGAAAAATCGGGAATTCGATGAGCCACGTGGGGTGGATTTCGATTACGAGACAAGGCGAACTGCAAATCTCGCGATGCCACCGGCTCCTAATCGCCGGTCTTCTTATTCCGCCGTGGCGATCCAACGGTACATTGCTGACTCTCGAGATGCGAGACGAAGAAGAATTTATACAGCGACGCGGTCGTATTATCCGAGGGCTGCGGATTCAATCCGGCGCCGATTGCCTAACTCTACGCCCTGGATTCCCAATTTGTGAGTGGCGAAGGGCTGGGAAAGTGTTTTCCCGCTGGCTATAATGGTGCTTCATGGCAATGTCACAGTTTTCCGTGAAATAGATCGTCCGCGTAAGATACCACGGCGAACCTCGAGCCTCGACTTTTGTATCTCTGTGAAGGAAATTTCGAACGGCAGAGACTTCCGCTGTGAGGAATCGTTTGGTGAATTTTCGAAACGTATCAAATTTGGACACTTCGGTCTTATTCGACACCCGAAGAAAACTGCACCGATATTTAGTCATCGCTTTGTGACAACCTGTACAACGTAATTTTGTTCGCAATGTTCGTGCGCAACGAGAATTGGGAAGGTGGAAGACAATTTTTATTTAATTCTGAGAAGCACCGTATAGCACACATAATTTCCCGGAAAATTTAAATCGCTTCTTGCATTAATATTTGACGTTTAAAATCCCTGGAAACTATTCTTTCAACTGAATTAACAGCAAAGATATAAATACAATTAATTAAACTGTAAAGGTGATTTTTTTTAAATCCAGGCGTAGCACGTATATTAATAATAGAAGAAGGAATGTGGAGGGAGAACTTGAACTTCGTAATAAAATTATCCAAGGTAGAATCAAGCATAAATTACCTGGAATAAAGGTTTGATTTAATTTTTCCAAGCTATTTCTACCGGCCTTCGCGTCGTGTTTTCCATCCTCCTTTCGCGCCAATATTTCTATCTTTCGGCATTAGCATTCGAACATATCCGTCCGTAGAACAGCCACAAACTGTTCTTCCATCTTAGCTGACTACAAAAAATAAAAAATAGAAAACCGTGCTAATTGCACTGATAATAACGAGCAATATGGAGAATTTCGACTTTGTAACGATACAATCCAAGCTAAAATCAAGCACAAATTACCCGAGATAAAGCCTGCGATTTGATTTTTCCGAGCCACTTTTTACCACCCTTGTGCAACGTGTTGTCGATCGTTATTTTGCACGTGTAGCGAGCTTTCATTGGCTTTGATCGCCTGCCAGATAATCCGTGTCAATTATCGAGTTCTGTACGCCGAGGCTAAGAATGGTCCTCGGTCTTACGAAAATGGACGTATTTACACGGCAAACGCCATAATAATAGGAATTGTATTATACGTCGCATGGTATCGTGACTGGCGTTAAAAAAAAAAAAGAAAAAAATGAAAAATGTTGAAAAATATCGTTCCGTATCACGTTTTCAGATAAGGGAATCAACTTTCTCGTTAATTTCTCCTCGCGCTAGCCCTTTCTTACGTTCGCTGTTCCTCGTCGTTCTTCCTTCCTCGTTTTTCTCCCCTTCGTTCTGCTTCGTTCTACGTGAGTTTATGATGTAACCGTCGCAGCTAACGGAATAAACATAAGTCGAGCGACGAGCGTAGTTTGCCCACAGCGCGGCTCATTATACACACGGTCGCGTGAGTGATTTGTAACTGGACGTCGCGGGCTGGTTTAATCGATAACTATATGTTTCGTTTGCATTTCGAAGCCTGGCTACGCGGTGCTTGAAATATACCAGCCGTTCCAACCAATGCCCCGAAGAGAATCAAGAGAAATCTAGACACACCCTGTATAACTTAACTTCCGATTGATATCCTTGGGTTCTGAGCTATCGAGGCGTCCGATAATTTGTATAATAATTTGTATAGCAGTATTTTGTCTTAATTCACGTATTTGGGAAATTTGGGGAAAATAAGGTAAATACATCTTGCGTATGGTGTGTGCGTCGTATATGTTTGTATAGCATCGTAAAATATGTATATAAGTTGTGTTTTCTTTATTTTGTCTCACCTGTAGATTAGACAGGTACATAGTTGTACTTCAACGTGGTTGAAATAGCAATTGCATACATTTGACATGCTGCGATATTGTACATAATTTCTTACTGGGAATATCCATGGGTATTATCAATAATAAACAGTCTTTTCAACTTTCGTATCAACTTTCAACCTACCAGCTTCTTGTCTCTCCTCTTATCTCTTCTCTACACTGATCCATGTATTTCATACTATATATGACAGATACAAGTAATTGCTTCTGGAAATATAGAATACAAGAGAGACAACTAAATATTCGACGATGGGAAGCGAACTAACAAACAAATTTGGGACTGGAGAGACTCAATCGAAATTATTATAGTCTTCCACGATGATCTACTGATACAGACGGACGTTTCAAACTATGGCTAGTGAAGATTGTAAATATCCTCCCTTCCTAGTGGAAGATGAGAAAGTCCCTTTCAGGAAGATACAGATAAGACAAAAGCAGAATCCAATTAGAACGAAACTGAAGCAAATTGAAACTTTGGAAGACACTTTGAAATTAAATAACACAATTGGAATTATCAGGTCTCCTATGATCTAGCGATGCAGATGGACGTTTCAAGCTATGGCTGGCCAAGGTCGTAAATATCCTCCTTTCCTAGTGGAGTTGTACGAAGTGTAAAGAAAATAAGAAAACTTCTTTCAGGAAGATACCGATAAGACAAAAGCAAAATCGAATTAGAATGAAACTAAAGCAAATTGAAACTTTGGAAGACAATTTAAAATTAAATAAATTGAAATTGTTAAGTCTCCTATGATCTACCGATGCAGATGGACATTTCAAAATGGCTAGCCAAGGTCGTAAATATCCTCCTTTCTTAGTGGAATTGTACGAAGTGTAAGGAAAATAAGAAAACTTCTTTCAGGAAGATACCGATAAGACAAAAGCAAAATCGAATTAGAATGAAACTAAAGCAAATTGAAACTTTGGAAGACAATTTAAAATTAAATAAATTGAAATTGTTAAGTCTCCTATGATCTACCGATGCAGATGGACATTCCAAAATGGCTAGCCACTTTTAGATTAAATAACACAATTATTAAGTCTCCTATGATCAACCGATGCAGATGGCTAGGGAAGGTCGTAAACATCCTCGTTTCCTAGTGGAGTTGTACGAAGTGCAAGGAAGATGAGGATGATTGTATCGTAACTGGGAACATATTCAACGTGAACGACTCGAAAGACCGGAACGTCTCGTGCGGGGGTTAATTGGCGGAAAAGTCAGCCTCGTAGAACAGCGTATCGTTAGCCCGGGGGGTGTGGACGCGCGTGTGAGGAAGGTTTCTATCAAAATCGGACAAGAGAATCGTGAAATCGTGAGCTTACGTTAATTCCGCTGTAATCGCCAATGTAATCATTTAACGTCCGGTTAAGAACGGAGCAGAAGTCGGCGTCGTTGGTCGGTAAACATCTTTTCCCTTATTCCTTTCCTCGTTATCGTATTAATCACCGGTGTTGACGCGATTTCTGCTGCTCGCTTTCCCTTCCCTGCCTCTGCTGCCCCTTCGGCTCTTACCGCGGGCTTTCGCGCGATCCGCTGCAAAATACACGCGGCTCGGTCCTTGAACTTTTCCTCCTCCGCAATTAAGAAGTCGCCACGGCAAGTTAATTATGCCACTTTACACGGAGCATGAAGTTTTCTTCGTTGAAACGCGGCATTAAAAGGGCCGAACAGAGACAGCCACGTCGCTCTGGCCAACGTTGAAGAGCGAAAGAAGCCGCCGTTCGACGAGACCAACCAGAACAGAGATAGATAGATAGATACACAGTGAGAGAGAGAGAGAGAGAGAGAACAGAATGGACGATAGACAAAACGAGGGAAGAGGCAGGAAAAACGGAGAAGAAACGGTTAAGAAGCGACTCGTGTAAGTAGCCGCGCTTGGGTAAACGGATCGACGATCGTTGGAAAAGTTTTTCCGCTCGAGTTTCGCTGCCCTCGCACGAGATCGCTGTGTCTGTAATTTCCTTGCGGCAAGGAAATGCAGTCAACAGGTGATTCCTAAGGAGGCGTCTGGTATTTAAAGTGGCAACGGGGGTCATCTTTGTCCGTGACGTTGGTAAACGGAACGATCGGCTGGAAAGAAGGGGATTCTTCTTCTCCTTCTCTTTCTCTGTCTCTCGCAACCCTCCTCATGAACGACGAGGTTTTCTCTTCGACGATGTATGGTGACGTTAATGGAGGGTCGCCGGCGGAGTCGAACAACGTGAAATCATCGGACGCGCGGTGAAAGTGTTGTAGACATTCCTGCGGTGGAAACGTATTTCGTGTTTTTCATTCTTTTTCACTTGCCGTGATTTTCTCGTCCGAGAAACTTGCTGTTGGTTTTTTTGTTTTTTTTTTTTTGTTTTGGATGTATCGTGGCATATTTGTACAATATGATTTTCTATCCGCGAAATACGAGGCGTATTCTGGCTGAATGGCGTTTGGTCGAGCACGTTCAATTTCATACATTAGCGGCATATTTATTGAAAACGAAGGCTGAGGTAAAAACGTACCAATGAGAACGTGAAATGTTTGTATTGGCTATGGTCAGTGTGTTGCCATTCGTATTGGCAATAGTATCGATTAGATGTAAAAACATCTACCGTTCGCAATTTTGCCCACACTTACTAGACGCTTGTCAATGTATTCGCATTTATCAAACTATCGCAAATTTATTCACATTTATTGGTCGATTAGTATGTGCATACATCGAATAAGCTCATTTACTAATATGTACAATTACTGAATTAATACGCATATTCAGCGTAACAAAGACGCTTAACAGTAGCGTCCGCATGCGCTTCTCGTTCATTTTTACCTCCCATTCTCCCCCTTTCCCGACTAATTTTAAACATTTCCTTTCCTTCTGCTTTGTCAATATCCAAAAACACACGGATTTCTCTATTTCAATTTAACGTAAAGCTACCAATGATACAGAAAGAACATAACAAATCATAGGTGTCTTCCACTTCACTTTATGGACATTTTGCAGCTCGCCAGATCGTCCCCCAATCCCACGCTATTTAAAAATTGTCGCTTTACTCGAATCTCCAGAAATATTCCCGGTCGTAGTATCAAAACGTTAATTGTTCTAGTTGTCCCATTGCTATTGTTGAGGTTGAGGTAGGTTGACTGACAGACACTTCGCTTTATGGACGTTTTGCAGCTCGCCAGATCGTCCCCCAATCCCACGCTATTAAAAATTGTCGCTTTACTCGAATCTCCAGAAATATTCCTAGTATCAAACCGTTAATTGTTCTAGTTGTCCCATTGCTATTGTTGAGGTTGAGGTAGGTTGACTGACAGACACTTCGCTTTATGGACGTTTCGCAGTTCGCCAGATCGTCCCCCAATGCCACGCTATTTAAAAATTGTCGCTTACTCGAATCTCCAGAAATATTCCTAGTATCAAAACGTTAATTGTTCTAGTTGTCCCATTGCTATTGTTGAGGTTGAGGTAGGTTGACTGACAGACACTTCGCTTTATGGACGTTTCGCAGTTCGCCAGATCGTCCCCCAATGCCACGCTATTAAAAATTGTCGCTTTACTCGAATCTCCAGAAATATTCCTGGTCGTAGTATCAAAACGTTAATTGTTCTAGTTGTCCCATTGCTATTGTTGAGGTTGAGGTTGAGGATGAATTAATAGAAAAATATAGTGAAATAAATGAGAGTATAAATTTATGCTGATCCAGGTCCTTACTATCTTAGTGTTGCAAGACGATGGAATCGATAGGAAGCGGGTTCATATATTTCTAGCAAAAGGACATTACCAAGAAGGTTAACCTTGTAGCTTCAGCCAGAGGCTACAAGCAACGTAAATAGAAACCTGTTTACTAGACCCTTTGCTCCTAAACCTTGCAACCCAAAACATAATGTATATTCAAGGGTACAATAGTATGGACCCTTCCTTGTTTAGAATATTTTTGCGTAATAGCGGTCTCTAGGCCACGGATATACATAAATAAAGATGTAGAGTTTTTCTTGAAATAGTTACGTCAACAACCGTAAAACCCGTGTCAGGCTCCTCCACCTGGCCATTCTGTTTTTAGTAAAACGACCAGACCAGGCAAGCGGCGTTAAAATTTAACAGATGGTCGATTGCTCGATTTTGGGGCCAAACGTCTATTTTCCATCCTCTTTGTATCTGCGAAAATATTGCTGGCCATAGTACGGAAACTATGTTCTCGTTTCTACCGGCAGGTTTTTAACTGAATTAAAAAGGTCGAGGAAAACGTATGCTGCCTGGCGTGACCTTCGCGTCATAATGTTCAATACCGCGCGAACGACAGAATAATCGTATTATACAAGTTTTAACGCGTCAAATGCTCGTCCCAGTTGGCGGAATCTGTTTTCGTCGTTGGTTGGAAGGCGACGCAAACTCGGTTCGCAGCGTGCGTCATCGAAAGCTTCATCCTCGGACGTCACATTCGAACTGCCGCTGTTCCAGGACGGTCCAATGACGTAGTAGCGCCACGCGGAACCGTCCAATGGCAGCTGGCCAGCGCCGGAAGTTCATTGCTCCTCTCCCTTGTTACACAGGCGGGGCATCCCCCGAAAACGTAGGATCGATTCCCGCGCAAAAAGCCGACCAATCGCGAGGCCGCCGCTCTTGAAACTGCGGGCTAACAATCCGAACTGCACTTTTGCCCCGTTCCTGACCGTTTGGTTGGCTGGCCGTCGACGTGTTTTCCTGGACAACGCACCGCGCCGAAACGCCAGACATTAACATTAATTAGGAGGAGCAGCGACGCTGCTTTGCGAGCTGACTGACGGCCACGAATCCTCCTCGGCGAATTAGAACGTTCGATTTCACGGAGCTTCTTCTTCTTCTTTTTCTTGGCGACGATCGAACGCGAGCTCGCGTGATTTTATCGCCGAAGGAGACGAGAAATCGAAGATTCTGGCGAAGCTTGGAAGATGCTCGGCGAGTTGTCTGACAATTGATCAGGCACGTTGCATATTGATCTTCGTAATTCGTCAAATTTTCCTGTGTCTACAGCGCGGAGCATAGCTCGTTAACTTTAATCAATGATTAATGGACTGGCCGCCGCTTCTGGATGCCCACCAACGAACATCGCATTGATCATCGACTCGCTGCAGTTCCCGCGCCGAACACCTGTCACGCTCTCCACGAGCTTGTTTCTTCGCCGCGCCGATTCCGGCCATAAAAGCCACAGCGTCTGAAAACGCGCTCCACCGTTTTTCCTTCCTTTTTCCGTTCTTTATAACTCGCCACGTAACACGATGACGCGGCCACGCTTTTACGCTTTCTCGCGAGCGTTGCTCGCGTACGGAGCATCGCGGCGGAGGCTCACCCACGCTAATTATGAGTCGCCGTGTTGCTTCTATGACGTAACGCGAACGAAAGCTCTGCCTTTCCGCAGCCACCGGCTTTCCATCGCCCGATTATTCGATATCGCTGCTTTGATATTGCTTCGGTAGCAGGTTATTGCGAACCGTGTTTAATCGTACGTTTCATCGGAAAAATCACAAAGACGTAATCGTCGAGAAGGAAGGAAAGACTGCAACTGTACAAGTTCGTGGTTTTTTGGTTTTCCCACAAGACGCGGGAAAATCGTTATTTTCGCGCGCGACTGTCTTCTTAGAAGATCGAGCATCTCTTCTCAAAATATTGAAATATGATGACTGCAGGGTCGTGGAAGGATTAAGATCGCCGCTGTGGCTTGTGAAACGCGGCAGAAAAATCAGAACAGCGGTTTCCCCTTCGTCGATCGTCTCTACGTTCGCCTCGGTTGCGTGAAAATCTCTCGGCCATCTACTCGATCAGGAAAATAGATAAATGTGCGTATACGTTCGTAGGATGGTTCTCTGGAAATAAATATTTGTGGTGATCCATCTGTCCGCGAGGAGTTGTCGACAAGGTTTCCTGCGACGAATTAGAGTCGAGCGTATTTACTGGCGGAAGAGTGTGGCCTTTAACGTTTGTCCGAAGGGTAGGAAAAGCAACTGTTATTCACTTTTAGCGGTCATTCGACATTAGCGCACGATAAACAAAATGGCCGACCCCTTTTCAGACCCCCTCGCCCGGTGGCGATCGATGAAAATGGTTGCCTAGCTGCGGCCAGAATTTTGCTGCGCGATATTCCGTCCAATATT
Organism: Bombus cullumanus; assembly: GCA_014737535.1. Lineage (NCBI taxonomy): Eukaryota > Metazoa > Arthropoda > Insecta > Hymenoptera > Apidae > Bombus > Bombus cullumanus. The sequence continues at coordinate 1,479,440 of JACXIX010000010.1, read as the reverse complement.
TCGACCTGCATTCTCTCCCCTCGTTCCTCTCGCCCCCTCTTTTTCTATTTTTCCCCAGCTATGATTTAATTACATCGATTCGTAACCGCCGCTCCTCGTCCTTTGTGTTAAACTATCGTCTACTTAAAAGCCAAATTGAATTTCAGCCCGTGCAGCGATTCTTGCTTGCCAATATCTGCGCGCCGATATTTTTCTCGGTGACGTCCCGCTGGAAATTCCAATTTTTCGAATTTCTCCGCTATCGATCGCGCTAATTAATTACAGGGCGCAGGGAATTCGATGGCGGACGAGCGCGCGAACGTTACGCAACGAGGAAAGCGTGTCACGCGAAAATCGCGCGCCCCATCGCGAGCTCACATTTTATTTTCACAAACGCAGAATTACGCTGCCTGTAGGAGAACAGTCAGATTGCCACGGAATTTTCCTAAATTTCCAAGCGGCCTCGCAGGCTCCGTCGTCGCCGTTTCTCCGCGAGAAACGCGACGGCGCTGAGTTTATCCCTCGAAAGAATCCGCGAACCGCTAACGAACCGGAGGGACACGCCGGACGATACACAGAATGATCACTCGTAATCAGGCGCGGCCGAACAGGATAGCGAAAGTCATTAATCGCGGATTGAAATATATGGCGAATCGCCTCTAAATCGAATGGAAATATTAATCTGTGCGGCGGCGGCCGCGCGTAATTATTCCTGCGGTCGAATTCAACTTCGTAATAATGCTGCAATTTCGGCGCCGACGTGGCACGTTTGAAGTTTCGAGCGGCGGCGGCCCCCGCTGCGCGCACGCGCTCGCGTTACTCGCCCTAACAGCCCGTGCCTGTCCCTATGGCCGATCGCCAGCCGCTCGGTCAGCAACGCTACTTCTGCCTTTCCCCTGCGGTGTATTTCGCGTCGCGTGCACGCCAGCATTCGCCGTGAAAAAGTTATGTCCCTCGGCGTAACCGCTAACCCGCAAAATTTATCTGGACGTAATGTCCTCTCGTACGCGCGTCGTATCCGCGAAACCCTAATAATTCAATCGAAACGGCCGATAGGTTAATAAACAAATACGATCGATCGATCTGGCGGCTGCTCACACCTTCGTCGTACTTGCACGTTGCTGGCCCGCTTACGTGTTAGAAGCTCGGAGGCAGCAACGTCGCTCGAGAATATCACGCGTGACAGGGTAAGATGGGGTTATTTGAGTCGGTCGAGCCGAGTAACTCGCCAAATTCGCTTATGAACCATCTTTCAGCGATCCGCGTTTCCTGTTAGGCTGGTTAGCTGTTATTATTGCGATGTGTTATGCAAGTTATATTTATATATCTTCATCGATTAACGTTAACTTTGCCAGACCGAATGAACGTTCTCAGAATTTAATTTAGAATTCTGTTAATTTAGAGTTCGTTGTTATTTCCCTCCTTCCGCTAATTTTATGTAAATTCTTACGTTGTCCGACTGATCGGTTTACACGAAGTCGGAAGAATGGAAGAAATGACAATGGACGTACAATTTTCAATTAAATTTTGAACCGTTCTGGTCGTTTGACCAGACCTGGTCAAGGTTAGCGTTAATTGGATTACAATGCGCCGCTTTGGCGTATGTTGGACGCGTAATGCTCGATACGGTGGAACAAAATAATTGTGAGTAGCACGTAATGGCATTTGTATATCGTTTACATCAACAGTTTGACTGGCATTTTTTACGGGGACATAGTTTATCATCGTGAAAAAGGGGAGAAGTTTGCTCGATGTTAATATTCTCAGTGTCAATTTAGTTATGTTAATTTAGTGGCGCGTGTGTACACTTTCGTTCACAGGTATCCGCTCACTTACGTATTCGCGGCTTTCGCATAATTAATTCGCTTCAGTCTCTTTCCTGAATTTATTACCTTGTCCCATGATCCTCCTCTTAGTTTCGGACAATATCCATATTTTTATGTCTGTATGTCGTGAAGTATTATTGAAAAATGACGTCGATAAAAAATTAGCGTAAAGATAGGTGAGATGTCGAGATGACGCGCATGATTTTGTCTGTTTTCTTTCACGGTGCGATCTATTTAATACGTTTGTTTCTTCCAATGTTTGGTATCTCTATACCTTTGAGCGGCTACCAAACATTGCGGACGTTCGCATGAGTTTAGCCTACATTTTCGCTCATCCATCTTCGTGATTATTTTGTAGACGTCATTTCGTAAGAAATATTGCTCCATGTTGCTCAAAAATAACGTCGTCAGAGCGGGATAGATCGACGAAAGAAGCTGAGGCAAAGTTTCCACGTGTTACGTCTTCTCGCTGGCTCAAATAATCCACTGTACAATTGTTCGAATCGTTCCCTCGTGTTTGATACTTTTTTTTGTTGCACCTGTTTGTTGCGATACTTTCTTCTGTCGCACCTAAAGTACAGAATATTTTCTCGTTCTTTCTCTTTGTTATATTCAAACAGCAACGGTGTCTCATACTACACAAGTTGGATCATTCCACACAGAGTACTTCTCGTTGACTCAAATGAGCCTACCATAGGACCATTCCACCGATTCCTGCTGCTGATAATAATTTTTGGTTCTTTCTCTTTGTTATATCCAAAGAGCAACGGTGCCTCATAATAGACAATTTGTATCATTCCACACGAAGTACTTCTCGTTGACTCAAACGAGACTACCGTAGGATCATTCGACCGCTTCCCACTGATGATAATAATTTTTGGTTCTTTCTCTTTGTTATATTCAAAGAGCAACGGTGCCTCATAATAGACAATTTGAATCATTCCACACAAAGTACTTCTCGTTGACTCAAACGAAGCTACCGTAGGATCATTCAATCGATCCACACTGATGATAATAATTTTTGGTTCTTTCTCTTTGTTATATCCAAAGAGCAACGGTGTCTCATAATACACAAGTTGGATCATTGCACACAAAGTACTTCTCGTTGACTCAAACGAGCATACCGTAGGATCATTCAATCGATCCACACTGATGATAATAATTTTTGGTTCTTTCTCTTTGTTATACTCAAAGAGCAACGGTGTCTCATAATAAACAATTTGAATCATTCCACACAAAGTACTTCTCGTTGACTCAAATGAGCCTACCACAGGACCATTCGACCGATTCCCACTGATGATAATATTTTCTCATTCTTTCTCTTTGTTATACTCAAAGAGCAACGGTGCCTCATAATAGACAATTTGAATCATTCCACAAAGTACTTCTCGTTGACTCAAACGAAGTTTGTTATTTCTCCTAGCGCTTTCCTTTGTTGGACCCGGCTGTCCTGATACTTTTCTCTGTTGAACCTAAAGTGTACGATATTTCCTCGTGCCTGGTCGTTGCCACGTTATAAAGCAATGGTATTCCACAATACAGGAATGAGGCTGGAATAACCGTAGCATAAAGTTACTCGAATCATTCCCTCATGTTTGATATTTTTTCTTGTCGGAGCAATTTGTCGCGAAACATCGTGCCGTTTGACTCGAAACCAACGACGTTTGCTCGTTCTTTCTCTTCGTTACACGGAACAACGACGCGGTGTCATAACACGCAAGCAAGATTATTCCACGCAAAGTGTTCCTCGCTCAAATAACTTACCTTGCCGTATCGTTCTAGTTTTGAGTTTTGAGGTAGGTTGGTCCTGCAGCAGAGCGGACTCGCAGGCGCAAAGCTTTAATTGCCGGTATATCTTTGGAAAGCTTCACGGTGGAGATTCTGGCCCGGCTGGTTATATATATAGTGGCCCGGCAGAGAGAACGGGGCGAGCGCTGTTCAAACTAAAGATACCGAGTTGCTATTTGAGTAAATTTCCGGGTCAACTTCATCTTGGATTGTTTTCCATCGCGATGGATATTTCAGCCGCGTATAATTTCGAACGTGTGCCACCCCGTCCCCTCGTCTTTCCTCCCTTTCGTCGGCTGGCGTAGAATCGCGACTGATTGCGGTCTTCGCGATCCTTGCTCGCGATTCTGCACTCGGAAACAGAGCAGATCCTGCCAGGTCGCGGTTGTTTGTTTGTTTACGATTCAAGAAGCATAATGAACCCCGGCCGTCTTCCTATCTCCGGCTCTTCTTTAACAGCCCTACGTTTCCTTCCCTATCTCTCTTCCTTATCTCTCTTTATTTTTCGAAAGTACCGAGTAGGTGAGCGAGCAGAAACAGTAGCGGAGAGAGCGCGCGTCCCTGTGTGCGTCTATGTATCTATGCGTCCATGTATGAGCGCGTGTGTGTACGAGCGAGCGTAAGACAGACAGAGAGAGAGAGAGAGCGAATGGAAAGCACGAGGGCGAGCGAGAGAAAGCAGGAGGATAGGGAGGAGAGGAGAACTCCACTTCATCGACCGTTGAGTTCCAAGAGGGCGAGGGGTGGCGACGAGAGAGCAGGGCTTGTGTAAGTGTGTCTCTTTACGTGTACGCTTTAACGTGCGCGCACGTGTGGGTGGCAGTGAGCGAGGGTGAGGGTAGCTGGGAGGGTGGAGCGGCCACCGTAGGACGCCATCTTCCTTGAAAATCGATCCTTCGACCTGACATCAGCGGCTCCTTCGCGGCGTTTCCATCGTATCCACGTTTTCCCTTCGCGACCTTTCTCCTCGCCGATCCTCGGCGACCTGCTTTCCACCTCCTCCTCCTCCACCACCACCGCCGCCACCACCATCTCGCCTCCCCGTGCTCTTCCATTTAAATTTCATAAACGAATAACGAGGAAATTACGAGAGGCGGGCGGCAGCGCTATCTCTCTCCCTTGATCTTTCCCAGCGAACGTTCCGCGAAGCTTCGACGAGGGATTCTCGCAGCCGAGCAAGGCGACCAGAGCGTAGAATAGAGCGGACGGGCAAAGAAACGTGGCACGTGGGGGTTGGAAGAAGGAGCACGTTGGTCACCGGGCAGAGTGGCGAGAGAAGACCGATGAAATATAGGAAATATACCGGGTGGCGAGAGAAAGATACGGGGGCGGACGTGGTAGCTGGGTCGTGGAAGCGCGGAGGGTGAAGAGACGAAGGCGGTATCAGCGTGATGGTATCGTGCAAGTAGCGTCGGTAGCAGAGCGGCGCTGGTAGCGTCCGCCAGGCTTGGGCGCCAGTTTCTATCTGACAGGGTATTTTTGTGGCAGCCTGACTACCACCGTTTCCCGACCCCCCTTCGGCGTCACCATCTCTCATTCCCTCTCGTTTCCTCTCTCCCTCTCTCTCTCTCTTCTCGCATCCCTTTCGTATCTTCTCCAGTGGCTGCCGCCCGGCCTCCCCTCGTTCCTTATTATCCTGCCGGTTTTCGCGTGACGTCAGCGGCCGACGTCGACCAATCGCAGCGCCGACTGAATTATGGAGCGAGACGGAGAACGAGAACGAGCAGGGTGCGACGCAGACGGCAGAGGGTTGGACGTGGGTGGCAAAGGGGAGTCTGATGCAGGCCGGATTACGCCAGCCTGGACTCTGGACAACGAGCAACCGTCGATGACGACGACGATGACGCCGACGACGACGTACAAGATCCTCCGTTATTTTCTTCGCGTTCCCCTCCACCCCGTCGCCGGGTCCTACAATACACGCGCGCATATGTAGAAAAATAGATCGTCGATCGATCGCGTGCTCTCGCGCCACAGGAAGAAGAAGGCGGAGGAGTCTATTTTGGTATTAAAATGGGCACGGGGAAAGACACGCGTGGTGTCGGCACGCGGGATGTGCCACAATCACCTTTCACCGGCACTGCTTTCACCGTAGCCACGAGGGAGAAAGAGCGGAACAGAGAGAGAGAGAGGAAAAGAACGAGCGAGAGAAAGAGAGAGATACAGCTGGTAGTTACGTGTGTATGGAATCGTCGAAAGTCGGTCCGCGAAAGGCAGCGCGCGTGCAAACCGCGAGAAACGAACGTGATCACCTTTTTTTCTCCGTTTTTCTTTTTTCTCCCCTTGCTGCACACCCTCCGCGCCGATCCTTCGCCTCGCGTGGGAGAACTAGGCGTTTCTTGCCTCTTTAATACTCGACCGTGCACCGTGTGCGTACACGACACGAGAAACATTCTCTCTCTTTCGTTCTTCCGCAATGGGAAACATCCTGTTCCGGTGCAGGACGAGCCGCTCATTCGTCTGGCGCATCACCGCGCGTCTGATTAAGTTTCGCGACTTTCCCTTCGTTTTTCGCCTGACTGTATAGCCGGTGCTGATCTTCGATTCGGAAATTCGTATCCGACGTAATCCGTCTCGCGTGTGCGTCGCCATAGCCGAGCGTTCGTCTCGATCGGTCGGGTAAATCGATTTTCCCCGTTTCGTACTGGGATTGCCGAGTTGCTCGTCTAGCGCGATCTGCTTTACGCGCGCTATAAATACCAGCTGCGTAACACGATGCTGGAAATTTCCGTGGAAATTTCCCTATCGATTTTGCCGCGCGTAAAATCGTCCGGTTTACGCGAATATTTGAAAGCGAGCAGCGGCGTCCTGCGACTCGTTCCTCCGACCGAATTACAGTGGAACACCGGCGCGGTCGAGGTTGATTATCCCCCGGCTCGAGGCGAAATTAAACCGCGTGAAAACCAGTACGAACTGCTTCGACGATAAATTTCCCTCTCGTCGAATAACTAATTAAAGTGCCTTTAATCATGTAATTTAAGTACGGCGCAACGCGCGCCGGTACTCGCGGCGACCACGCGTCGTCACAGCTACGTCTCATCTTCTTGCCGGGCGCGCTGCGACCCACGGTCTTCCAGTTTTCGACCGACCGGTCGTTCTCGACAGAGACGGGCAAAAAACCGGTGGCGAAGCGACGGAGACGGCGATATGGATAGAAATTGAAGCGGCAGCAGGGGAGTGGGAAGACAGAAGGCGCGAGAGAGCCGAGGAGAACGGAGCTAGCGTGCTTGCAAGCGTAACCCGGTCAGAGCGAGGCGGAGCAAGCCGGCGTTGTCTAAAGCAGGACGAACAGCTCCCAGTACCATCAACGTATCTGTCCGTGTGTACATGTTTTGCTATAGCGTTCGCCGGTATTGGTGAAACTTGGCTGCGCCATCGTATACGCTCTCGCCAAGCTTTATCGCGATCGCGCTCGCGCATATACGCGCCGCTCGCCCGTCGTGGTGAGCTTTTTCGTCTCGGTGTGCCTAGAAAAACTTGCCTGTACACGTACGCGCGCGTATACACGTGTAAGCGTGTACACGGAGGGAGCAGCGCGTCTATAGTTAGATGGGATTTCGGAGCGAGGCTGTGCGCGTCAGGCACACGCGAATGCCTCTGCACGTACACGCGAGAAATACGGGGTTAACTTACACGGCCGTGTGCCCCACACGAACGCGCCACAGCGTAGTTTAGCGTGTGCTTGAAAGCGCCGTTGCTGGTGTGAGTCGGTTTGAATTCGACAGGGGATGGGTGGAATTCGCGTAAAACGCCAGCGCACTAACATACATCCACACACACACATAGACTATAGGATATGGTACACGAACGAACACGGTTGGAAGGTTCTACGTACACGTAGAGGGCTGGGGAGGGAAACGGGGGTGGGCGAAGTAGAACCGAGCCGAAGTGGAACGAGGGGAAACGGAAGGAGGTGGAGGAGGAACGAGGGGAAGTAGTAGAACCGAGGATGGCGGGGATGGGTCGGTTGAGAGGCAACGCGACCCCCGTAGTGGGGGCTGCGGCGCGCTACTGCTGGGTGGTGGTTGACGACGAACGAACGAACGAACACCGATGACTTATTAGCAGAGTGCAAGTTGGCCGCGTGTTTGTGAACTTTCGAATAAATGTAGGTACGCGGTGCAGCCACCGCTGCCTCTCTGCGCACCAACGATAGAGAAAGAAGAAGGGGATGATGGTTGGCGCTGGTGGCGCTGCTATTCTCCCTCGTTTTTTTCCACCCTGTCCTTTCCCCTCTTTCGCTCTGTCCCTCCCACGTGGCCGTCAGGGGACCACCAGGAGAAAACTCCGACGATCACGCGCTTCGCTGCGTTTTTTTCCTTTCCTTTCTGCCTTCCTCTTTTCCTCCCCCTTTTCTAACCCCCTGCTTCTTCCCTTTCTTTTTTCTCTCTCTCTCTCTCTTTTCTTCATTCTGTGCGCCGGTATCGCCGCTGGTGTCCCTGTATACGTTTACACACGAAATTCTATGTATATTTTATACGCACGTACACCCGATCAACCCCTTTCGTGTATGGCATGTACGTTTGTTCGGCCAGATGTGAGAATTGTTATTAATACCACGCTCGCTTTTCGTACAATGCGCCGCGCTTCCCTGTGCCTCGCACACGTATCCTCCTCGCGACTCTGCTCGGCCGGGGCCATTGATCAAGTTTGTCTCGCCGAATGTACACCGAGTTACTGCTACCATTCGCCGTCTTTTTCCCCCCGTCCCTTCCACCTTCCCAACCTGTCTCTGTCTGCTTCGCCCGCTTTTTCCTTCCTTTTTTCCTACAGGTACGTGCTCATCCCCGATCGGATCGGCCGCGAGATTAGCGGCAAGCCGAGAGAACCGTTTCGTTTTGTGCCGCTGCCGACGATGAACGGGGTGAGAAGCGGCTATGATTTCTCGCGGTTTTCATGGGCCCCCTTTCCCCCTCCCCGCTTTTATCTCCATACGCCGCGGACCAACCGCCGCCGCGATTGCGTGGAATCGTACGAGATGGACGCTATTTTCGGACACGCATCGCGTCTTCCTGCTTCGCCACGCTCGGCGGAACAACGCCGATGTTCGTACGCGTTGATCAACGTTCGATAGCGATCTGTCGCGCGGTGAGAAACAGTCGGCGGTTTTTTCTTTCCTTTTCTCAAAAAGCAGCGTGTTATTTCCGGGGGCAGGTCTCGTCTATGGGGGTAGGTGCTGTCGCCTGCGCGATCATCGCGCGAACTTCGATCTCCTCTGGTATTTAACAAGGCCGGGGAATCTTCTTGATTATGCGAGGAACGCCGTCGGCAACCGTTTGAAAAATGTTTCTAGGAAGAGTATTTTCGAAAATCGCGTTAAACTGGAAAACAGTGGATTACTTGTACGGGGGGCTGGCTACAATGTTTGTTTGACGTTATCAATGCCTGGGAAATTTCCTTTATTTTCTCAAGAACATCATTTCGAACAAAGGAGGCCGCTCTTGAAAGGGTAGATTGGCCCGAAATGATTCCACGAGGCGATCGATGTTCGCAGATACGATTAAACGTTCCACCGTAATTCGTTTGCTTGCTGATTCGTCTCCACTGCGCGAATCCTTTTTCCAGAAAATGTTAAAGTGGGAGCGCTTTGTTCCGCGAAATTCGACAAGCGGAATCATCGGTGCCGATTTTGGACGAGGAGAGTCGTCGAAAGGACCCACATCCGCAAATAAGTTTCCTCCGTTCCACGAAGATCGCTCTCGATTTAGAAAGTGGATCGCGCCAGACGATCGATAAATCGTCGCTCGGCTTGTCTGTAGGCGTCGATCAAACGTAAAAGGATAACGCGAACGTTTCGACTGCGCAAAAATACTCCGCGAGAATGTTACCTCGTTTGGCCGTGCGTAAAATTCCACTTGGTATCGCGAATGGCGAAACTTTCCTTCTCCAACAGAAAGAACGTTATCAGCTACGATTTTTCGAAGAAAGCGCCAGCCCTGGAAAAGTGTATCGTTGAAAGGGTAGATGGGTCTAAAGCAAAGACGCTTAAAGGGGAGGCTCCGGTTTGCTGGCGGCGAGAGAATTTGGTCAACGATTGTTCCGGCGGCGCGTCTCTCGGCTGATCTGCAAGGACAGGGACACTGTGGGGTGGGTGAGTCGGGGATTCCCCGGCCTACGATTAGGAAACTTTGCCGGCACTCCGTGGACTTTGGCAAGTGGCGCGCGCGTGGTGGGTTGGGGCGTGGCGCCACGTGGAAACCGTAAACAGCGCGTCCGGACGCGTGCACGGTAGGAAATTGTCGTGAGTGGCCGATGAAAACGATTGGGAAACTGCTTGGTTTTTCGTTGTTCTGGCAAACGATCGGTCGTAGGAGGAACGGCGTCGCCCAGTCAGCTACGACCTTCGACATTTCGTAGATTCGCTCGAGCGCCCTTCGTCGATCGATACGCCGCTTCTATTTCGACTTTCGCGTATTTCCAGCACGGCGATTTTATTGAAAGTCGCGCCACGGGTCCGGTCGGTCGATCGGTCGCTCTTTCCTCTGGCCGGTGCCGCTGCGATGTAACGATTTATGGTGGCCCGTCGATACCTCATTGGTTATACCTTGAATGGGCCGTTGATTAATGGAGGCTCTGCAGGTTCCCTGGGAATTAACAATGCGACTCGTATCTCGCCGTGGGAGGCTAAAATTAATTCCACGTATTATTAGCCCTTTCACCCTTTTGTTGTCGTACTCTTCTCACCTTACGTAACCTGACATTGCTGTCGAAGGAAATGCTGGCCTTGCAAGGTGATGCTATTAATACCTCGCCCTCACTACCGTTCCATGTTTATCGTGTTCAATTATTGTCCAAGGGAGAAGAGAAATATCGGAAAAATGTGGAAAATTTGGAAGAATTTCCCGTGACTTCTCGCGTTCTCGGGAATTAAGAAACCCGTGAAATCCAGTAGTCCAGTAAATAACGCGAGACGTTGACGAATGAACGTCGAATTTAAGTTAACTTAAGAGAATTTTCTTCTCGTTCCTTCGTTAAAACGTCGTTCGATTTGTCCGATCGCCGATATTTCCGTTGAATCTGCAATGATTTCCCAGTTCTATGCAGGTGAAAACCTTTGCCTACCAATAAACTATCAGCCGGAAATTATTTTAGATCGAACTAGATAACACGAGGCCACGAAATTGGCATCGTTTTTTTACGGCTCGTAAGCCAGCGACGAAGGTAAAAATGGACAGAACGTGGACAAAGTGGGGGACTGTTATCATCGTCGAAACTAATTGGAAAGTATCGATAAACACGCGTTAAAAATAGCCGACTATCGAAATGCGCGGATAAGAAAGAAAAGGTTCGCGACGTATCGCGTGGAACTTGACGAGTTCGGTTCGAAGTTCTTCAAACGCACGAACGCCACAGCGTTCGAAATACTCGCGCGAATGTAAGGAAAACGCGCGCTGGCGTACGTACGCGAAGAGAAAGGGGACGAGGAGGCTGGTATACTTGGATGCATTTTAAATGAGA